>ONZH01028031.1:0-30413 GCA_900303285.1 Rhinella marina
AAGGCAGGAAGAGGCCGTGGGCTGGCCAGAGGCTCATGGAAAATTTTTGTGGAGGCCCAAGAGGTGAGACGTCTTAAAAATTGTGTGGAGGCTAAAGAGGTGAGACCTCTTAAACATTTTGTAGAGCCCAAAGAGGTGAGACCTCTTAAAAATTATGTGGAGGCCCAAGAGGTGAGACCTCTTAAAAATTATGTGGAGGCCCAAGAGGTGAGACCGCTTAAAACATTTTGTGGAGGCCCAAGAGGTGAGACCTCTTAAACATTTTGTACAGGCCCAAGAGGTGAGACCTCTTAAAAATTATGTGGAGGCCCAAGAGGTGAGACCTCTTAAAAATTATGTGGAGGCCCAAGAGGTGAGACCTGTTAAAAAATTATGTGGAGGCCCAAGAGGTGAGAACCTCTTAAAACATTTTGTGTAGGCCCAAGAGGTGAGACCTCTTAAAAATTATGTGGAGGCCCAAGAGGTGAGACGTATTAAAAATTATGTGGAGGCCCAAAGAGGTGAGACGTGTTAAAAATTATGTGGAGGCCCAAGAGGTGTGAGACCTGTTAAAAATTATGTGGAGGCCCAAGAGGTGAGACCTGTTAAACATTTTGTGTGAGGCCCAAGAGGTGAGACCTGTTAAAAAAAGTTATGTGGAGGCCCAAGAGGTGAGCAATAAATATATACATTTTTCTTATTTACGGAGCAATTCTAAACGGCGGTTAAGGAGGAGGAGGGAGGAGGTGGAGGAGGAAATGGCACTTCATACAGATGGCACTTCACTTTTGGCTGCTTTCCACTGTTAAACCTCTTAAACCTTTTGTGGAGGCCCAAGAGGTGAGACCTGTTAAAAATTATGTGGAGGCCCAAGAGGTGAGCCATAAATATATACATTTTTCTTATTTACGGAGCAATTCTACGGCGGTTAAGGAGGAGGAGGAGGAGGTGGAGGAGGAAATGGCACTTCATACAGATGGCACTTCACTTTTGGCTGCTTTCCACTGTTAACCTCTTAAACCTTTTGTGGAGGCCCAAAAAGGTTGAGACCTGTTAAAAATAATGTGGAGGCCCAAGAGGTGAGACCTGTTAAACATTTTGTGGAGGCCCAAGAGGTGAGACCCGTTAAAAATTATGTGGAGGCCCAATAGGTGAGACCTCTTAAACATTTTGTGCAGGCCCAAGAGGTGAGACGTGTTAAAAATTATGTGGAGGCCCAAGAGGTGAGACCTGTTAAACATTTTGTGGAGGCCCAAGAGGTGAGACCTGTTAAACATTTTGTGGAGGCCCAAGAGGTGAGACCTGTTAAAAATTATGTGGAGGCCCAAGAGGTGAGACCCTGTTAAACATTTTGTGGAGGCCCAAGAGGTGAGACCCGTTAAAAAATTATGTGGAGGCCCAATAGGTGAGACCTCTTAAAACATTTTGTGGCAGGCCCAAGAGGTGAGACGTGTTAAAAATTATGTGGAGGCCCAAGAGGTGAGACCTGTTAAACATTTTGTGGAGGCCCAAGAGGTGAGACCTCTTAAACATTTTTGTGGAGGCCCAAGAGGTGAGACCTGTTAAACATTTTGTGGAGGCCCAAGAGGTGAGACCTGTTAAAAATTATGTGGAGGCCCAAGAGGTGAGACCTCTTAAAACATTTTGTGGAGGCCCAAGAGGTGAGACCTGTTAAAATTATGTGGAGGCCAAAGAGGTGAGCCATAAATATATACATTTTTCTTATTTACGGAGCAATTCTACGGCGGTTAAGGAGGAGGAGGAGGAGGAGGTGGAGGAGGAAATGGCACTTCATACAGATGGCACTTCACTTTTGGCTGCTTTCCACTGTTAACCTCTTAAACCTTTTGTGGAGGCCCAAAAGGTGAGACCTGTTAAAAATTATGTGGAGGCCCAAGAGGTGAGACCTGTTAAACATTTTTGTGGAGGCCCAAGAGGTGAGACCTGTTAAACATTTTGTGGAGGCCCAAGAGGTGAGACCTGTTAAACATTTTGTGGAGGCCCAAGAGGTGAGACCTGTTAAACATTTTGTGGAGGCCCAAGAGGTGAGACCTGTTAAACATTTTTGTGGAGGCCCCAAGAGGTGAGACCTGTTAAAAATTATGTGGAGGCCCAATAGGTGAGACCTCTTAAACATTTTGTGCAGGCCCAAGAGGTGAGACGTGTTAAAAATTATGTGGAGGCCCAAGAGGTGAGACCTGTTAAACATTTTGTGGAGGCCCAAGAGGTGAGACCTCTTAAACATTTTGTGGAGGCCCAAGAGGTGACCTGTTAAACATTTTGTGGAGGCCCAAGAGGTGAGACCTGTTAAAAATTATGTGGAGGCCCAAGAGGTGAGACCTCTTAAACATTTTTGTGGAGGCCCAAGAGGTGAGACCTGTTAAAAATTATGTGGAGGCCCAAGAGGTGAGCCATAAATATATACATTTTTCTTATTTACGGAGCAATTCTACGGCGGTTAAGGAGGAGGAGGAGGAGGAGGTGGAGGAGGAAATGGCACTTCATACAGATGGCACTTCACTTTTGGCTGCTTTCCACTGTTAACCTCTTAAACCTTTTGTGGAGGCCCAAAAGGTGAGACCTGTTAAAAATTATGTGGAGGCCCAAAGAGGTGAGACCTGTTAAACATTTTGTGGAGGCCCAAGAGGTGAGACCTGTTAAACATTTTGTGGAGGCCCAAGAGGTGAGACCTGTTAAACATTTTGTGGAGGCCCAAGAGGTGAGACCTGTTAAACATTTTGTGGAGGCCCAAGAGGTGAGACCTGTTAAAAATTATGTGGAGGCCCAAGAGGTGAGACCTCTTAAACATTTTGTGGAGGCCCAAGAGGTGAGACCTGTTAAAAATTATGTGGAGGCCCAAGAGGTGAGACCTGTTAAACATTTTGTGGAGGCCCAAGAGGTGAGACCTGTTAAACATTTTTGTGGAGGCCCAAGAGGTGAGACCTGTTAAACATTTTGTGGAGGCCCAAGAGGTGAGACCTGTTAAAAATTATGTGGAGGCCCAAGAGGTGAGACCTGTTACCTGTTTAAACATTTTTGTGGAGGCCCAAGAGGTGAGACCTGTTAAACATTTTGTGGAGGCCCAAGAGGTGAGACCTCTTAAACATTTTGTGGAGGCCCAAGAGGTGAGACCTGTTAAAAATTTTGTGGAGGCCCAAGAGGTGAGACCTCTTAAAAATTTTTGTGAGGCCCAATTTGATGACCCAAACATTTTGTGGAGGCCCAAGAGGTGAGACCTGTTAAAAATTTGTGGAGGCCCATGGAGACCTTTAAATTTGTGGAGCCCAAGAGGTGAGACCTCTTAAAAATTATTGTGGAGGCCCAAGAGAGTGAGACCTGTTAAACATTTTGTGGAGGCCCAAGAGGTGAGACCTCTTAAAAATTTTGTGGAGGCCCAAGAGGTGAGACCTGTTAAACATTTTGTGGAGGCCCAAGAGGTGAGACCTGTTAAAAATTATGTGGAGGCCCAAGAGGTGAGACCTTTAAACATTTTGTGGGGCCCAAAGAGGTGAGACCTGTTAAAAATTATGTGGAGGCCCAAGAGGTGAGCCCATTTTTCTTATTTACGGAGCAATTACGGCGGTTAAGGAGGAGGAGGAGGAGGTGGAGGAGGAGGCCTTCAAGATGGCACTGGCTGCCCACTGTTAACCTCTTAAACCTTTTGTGGAGGCCCAAGAGGTGAGACCTGTTAAAAATTATGTGGAGGCCCAAGAGGTGAGACCTGTTAAACATTTTGTGGAGGCCCAAGAGGTGAGACCTGTTAAACATTTTGTGGAGGCCCAAGAGGTGAGACCTGTTAAACATTTTGTGGAGGCCCAAGAGGTGAGACCTGTTAAACATTTTGTGGAGGCCCAAGAGGTGAGACCTGTTAAACATTTTGTGGAGGCCCAAGAGGTGAGACCTGTTAAAAATTATGTGGAGGCCCAAGAGGTGAGACCTCTTTAAACATTTTGTGGAGGCCCAAGAGGTGAGACCTGTTAAAAATTATGTGGAGGCCCAAGAGGTGAGACTGTGGAGGCCAAGAGTTGAAACCTTTAAACATTTTGTGGAGGCCCAAGAGGTGAGACCTGTTAAACATTTGTGGAGGCCCAAGAGGTGAGACCTGTTAAAAATTTTGTGGAGGCCCAAGAGGTGAGACCTGTTAAAAATTATGTGGAGGCCCAAGAGGTGAGACCTCTTAAACATTTTGTGGAGGCCCAAGAGGTGAGACCTGTTAAAAATTTTGTGGAGGCCCAAGAGGTGAGCCATAAATATATACATTTTTCTTATTTACGGAGCAATTCTACGGCGGTTAAGGAGGAGGAGGAGGAGGAGGTGGAGGAGGAAATGGCACTTCATACAGATGGCACTTCACTTTTGGCTGCTTTCCACTGTTAACCTCTTAAACCTTTTGTGGAGGCCCAAAAGGTGAGACCTGTTAAAAATTATGTGGAGGCCCAAGAGGTGAGACCTGTTAAACATTTTGTGGAGGCCCAAGAGGTGAGACCTGTTAAACATTTTGTGGAGGCCCAAAGAGGTGAGACCTGTTAAACATTTTTGTGGAGGCCCAAGAGGTGAGACCTGTTAAACATTTTGTGGAGGCCCAAGAGGTGAGACCTGTTAAAAAATTATGTGGAGGCCCAAGAGGTGAGACCTCTTAAACATTTTGTGGAGGCCCAAGAGGTGAGACGTGTTTAAAAATTATGTGGAGGCCCAAGAGGTGAGACCTGTTAAAACATTTTGTGGAGGCCCAAGAGGTGAGACCTCTTAAACATTTTTGTGGAGGCCCAAGAGGTGAGACCTGTTAAACATTTTGTGGAGGCCCAAGAGGTGAGACCTGTTAAAATTTTGTGGAGGCCCAAGAGGTGAGACCTGTTAAACATTTTTGTGGAGGCCCAAGAGGTGAGACCTGTTAAACATTTTGTGGAGGCCCAAGAGGTGAGACCTGTTTAAAAATTTTGTGGAGGCCCAAGAGGTGAGACCTGTTAAACATTTTTGTGGAGGCCCAAGAGGTGAGACCTGTTAAAAATTTTGTGGAGGCCCAAGAGGTGAGACCTGTTAAACATTTTGTGGAGGCCCAAGAGGTGAGACCTGTTAAACATTTTGTGGAGGCCCAAGAGGTGAGACCTGTTAAACATTTGTGGAGGCCCAAGAGGTGAGACCTGTTAAAAATTATGTGGAGGCCCAAGAGGTGAGACCTCTTAAACATTTTGTGGAGGCCCAAGAGGTGAGACCTCTTAAAAAATTATGTGGAGGCCCAAGAGGTGAGACCTGTTTAAAAATTATGTGGAGGCCCAAGAGGTGAGACCTTTAAAAATTATGTGGAGGCCCAAGAGGTGAGACCTGTTTAAAAATTTGGAGGAGGCCCAAGAGGTGAGACCTTTAAACATTTTGTGGAGGCCCAAGAGGTGAGCTTAAACATAGGCCCAAGAGGTGAGGTTTTTTACGGAGCAATTCTACGGCGGTTAAGGAGGAGGAGGAGGAGGTGGAGGAGGAAATGGCACTTCATACAGATGGCACTTCACTTTTGGCTGCTTTCCACGGTTGGAGAAGCAAAGTCCGGGTCAATCCACTTGCTGTTCATTTTGATTAGCGTCAGCCTGTCGGCACTGTCGGTTGACAGGCGGCTGCGCTTATCGGTTATAATGCCCCCGGCTGCGCTGAACACCCTTTCTGATAGCACGCTGACGCAGGGCAGGCAAGCACCTCCAAGGCGTACAGGGACAGTTCCAGCCACGTGTCCAACTTGGAGACCCAGTAAGTGTAGGACGCCGAGGGATCGGGGAGGACAGGGTTACGGTCTGCCAGGTACTCCCGCAACATCCGCCGATACTTGTCCCTCCTGCTGATAGCGGGCCCCGCAGTGATGGAAGTTGCACGAGGGGGTGCCATGAACGTGTCCCACACCTTGGAGAGTGTTCCCCTGGTGGCTGTGGGCCTGATGGATGTTGTGGGACTCTGGGAGACCCTCTCCTCTCTGCCGCCAGCGATGGTGGGTGGGAAAATCTCCATCATGTTCTGCACGAGTTCCCTCTGGTATTCCAGCAATCGATTTGTCCTCTCCTCTACCGGAATAAAAGAGGAGACGTTATCTTTATACCGGGGGTCCAGGAGTGCGAAGACCCAGTACAGTTTGTTTCTCCACTATCCGGACAACACGTGTGTCCCGGGAAAAAGCAGGCCCAGCATGAAGTCAGCCATGTGTGCCAGACTCTGAATAGGCATGACCTCACTGCCCCCACCAGAAGGATCACTTGCCATTTCCTCCTCTTCCTCTTCCGCCTCCTCTCCGCCCCATCCGCGCTGAACCAATGGGACGCACACAGCCTGACTGCTACCCTCGCCGCCAGCATCCTCCTCCTCTTCCACAGGCCACCTCCACGTCGTCCTCCTCCTCATCCTCCTTCCTCCTGCAACTGCCACCGTTGAAGCAGACAAAAGTGTGGTCTGACTGTGTAGCTCCGTTGCGTCTCCTCCTACCCCTGTCTCCTCTGCGTGCAATGCGTTCTCCCTATTGCGATGAGCGATTCTTTAAGGACGCCTAGGAGCGGGATGGTTACGCTCACTATAGCGTCTCGCTGCTGACCTTCTTGGTGGACTCCTCAAAGATACGCAGTACATCGCATATGTCTGCCATTCCATGGCCACTCGTGGTTGGCAAACTGAGGGAGCTGAGTTGGAGGCACGCGTGGATTCATAATCTGGTACTCCATCAATGCTCTCTGCTGCTCACACACCCTGGCCAACATGGAATAGGTTGGAATTCCAGCGAGTGGGCAGGTCGCACAACAGCCGATGTTCAGGCAAATGGAGGCGTTGCTGGAGTTTTTTTAAGCTAGCAGCAGCTACAGTTGACTTCCGAAAGTGAGCGCACAAGCGCCGCACTTTCACCAGTAGCTCTGCCAGGTTGGGGTAAGTCTTCAGAAATTTTTGGACTACCAGATTAAAAACGTGGGCCAGGCATGGTACGTGATTGAGTTCGGCAAGCTCCAGAGCCGCCACCAGGTTACGGCCGTTATCGCACACGACCATGCCTGGTCCTAGCTGCAGCGGCGACAGCCACATCTCCGTCTGCTGCAATATGGCGTCCCTCACCTCTGGGGCGCTGTGCTTCCTGTCGCCCAAGCTGATGAGCTTTAGCACCGCCTGCTGACGTCTCCCCGCGCCAGTGCTGCAACGCTTCCAGCTAGCGACTGAGGCGATGTTAAGGCACAGGAGGAGGAGGAGGAGGAGGAGGGGGGTTTATCAGAACCCATGCTGGCAATCTTGGGCGGGGGTGGTAGGTAGGTAATCTCTGTTTGCGACCCCGTCCCCGCTTCCACTACATTCACCCAGTGTGCCGTCAAAGAGATGTAGTGTCCCTGGCCGCAAGCGCTTGTCCACGAGTCGGTGGTCAAGTGGACCTTTGCGCTGACTGCGTACCTCAGGGCCCGCCTGATGTTACGCGACACGTGCTGGTGCAGGGCGGGGGACGGCACTCCGGGAAAAGTAGTGGCGGCTGGGGACGGAATAGCGAGGTGCGGCAGCCGCCATCAGGTCGCGGAAGGCCTGCGTCTCCACAAGCCTAAACGGCAACATCTCCAGGGCCAGCAGTTTGGAGATGTGGCAGTTTAAGGCTTGGGCTTGGGGGTGACTCGAGGCGTACTTCCGCCTGCGGTCGAACGCCTGCGAGATGGACAGTTGTTGGGACGAGGAGTGTGAGGGTGCAGGCGAAGAGGCGGGGGAAGGGGAGGCTGAAGGAGAAGGCCCCAAAGTAGCCGAGGCAGAGGCAGATGTGGAGGTGTCCTGGCTGGAGGTCTGGACCGCAGTGGCAGCACACAACAAAGGGGAAGAGGCAGTGGCAGCAGGACCGGGCGCAGTTTGTATTGCGTTTGCTCTCTCCCACTCAGCCCAGTGCTTGACTTCCAAGTGACGCCGCATGCCTGAGATTGCTCTTCTCAGAGCCCCTACTCAGTTTTGAGTGGCAGAGTGTGCAAACCGCGCTCAGTTTGTCATCCGCACAAACATTAAAAAATCTCCACACCACAGAAGTACGAGGCCTCGATGGGGGAGCTTCGCGCGACTGCCCGCTGCCGGGAACAGCTTCGGCCGTGCTGGCTGTGGCCTCACTACTTTGTCTGGACT
This sequence comes from Rhinella marina, assembly GCA_900303285.1. Taxonomy (NCBI): domain Eukaryota; kingdom Metazoa; phylum Chordata; class Amphibia; order Anura; family Bufonidae; genus Rhinella; species Rhinella marina. The sequence continues at coordinate 8,083 of ONZH01028031.1, forward strand.
GTCCTCTGCCTCTGGACATCCCTCTGCCTGTGGACATCCCTCTGCCTGTGGACATCCCTCTGCCTGTGGACATCCCTCTGCCTCTTGCTGCCTTTTTCGGTGCTGCGCAGACCACCACCTCTCCACTGCTTTCCCCGCTGGACATCACTCCTGGCCAAGTGGGGTCGGTCATTTCGTCATCCACCACCCTCCTCTTCCTCACTCTGCTCCTCCTCCTGCCCACTGGACATTCCAACAGCCCTCCCTTGATGGCAACTGCGTCTCATCATCATCATCGCTCATGATAACAGATGCTGGTTCAGGGTCCACCATCAGCAGGAGATGGCAAAAACTCAAGGGTTTGGGCATCACTACAAACAAATTCCTCTCCTAGCTCCTGGGATTCTTCCGGCACATCTGAAAAAGGACCCGAAAAGAGCTCCTGGGAGGGGTCAATGGTGGGATGACTCTGTTGGCCAGGTGTGGAGGAAGGAGGGTCAGAGTGAGACTGTGTGGATGGACTGGCTGGTGGACAACTGTGTGGAAGCGCTATCGGCTATCCATTGCACCACCTGTTCAACCTGCTCAGGCCTCAACAGCGGTGTAACCAGCCCCCTGCTTAACTGTCCCATAAAGGCAGGGATTCTGGATGAGCGGGATCCTGGCTGACCCTCACCAGCACGCATTGTATCCCCACTGGCTTCAAACAAGGCCCCCAACAGCATTTCCGCGCCCCCGTCCTCGTCCACGTCCTATTCCGCTAGCCCCCCGCCGCATTTTTTTTTTTTTTACAATATTTTGCCTTCACAGCCGTGAAATTAGTTTGCAAGAGAACGCACAGTACAGTTGCCAATTGAAAGGCCTATATATTGTATATATTGTATATTTCAAGGTACACAGCCGTGTTCTAAGTGATCAGACGGTGTGTATGAACACCAGTTATGAGAAATTACTTTGCAAGAGAACGCACAGTACAGTTGCCAGTTATAAGGCCTATATATTGTATTATTCAAGGTACACAGCCGTGTACTAAGTGATCAGACGGTGTGTATGAACACCAGTTATGAGAAATTACTTTGCAAGAGAACGCACAGTACAGTTGCCAGTTAAGGCCTATATATTGTATTTTTCAAGGTACACAGCCGTGTACTAAGTGATCAGACGGTGTGTATGAACAACAGTTATGAGAAATTACTTTGCAAGAGAACACACAGTACAGTTGCCAGTTATAAGGCCTATATATTGTATTTTTCAAGGTACACAGCCGTGTACTAAGTGATCAGACGGTGTGTATGAACAACAGTTATGAGAAATTACTTTGCAAGAGAACGCACAGTACAGTTGCCAGTTATAAGGCCTATATATTGTATTTTTCAAGGTACACAGCCGTGTACTAAGTGATCAGACGGTGTGTATGAACACCAGTTATGAGAAATTACTTTGCAAGAGAACGCACAGTACAGTTGCCAGTTATAAGGCCTATATATTGTATTTTCAAGGTACACAGCCGTGTACTAAGTGATCAGACGGTGTGTATGAACACCAGTTATGAGAAATTACTTTGCAAGAGAACGCACAGTACAGTTGCCAGTTAAGGCCTATATATTGTATTTTTCAAGGTACACAGCCGTGTACTAAGTGATCAGACGGTGTGTATGAACAACAGTTATGAGAAATTACTTTGCAAGAGAACGCACAGTACAGTTGCCAGTTATAAGGCCTATATATTGATTATTCAAGGTACACAGCCGTGTACTAAGTGATCAGACGGTGTGTATGAACACCAGTTATGAGAAATTACTTTGCAAGAGAACGCACAGTACAGTTGCCAGTTAAGGCCTATATATTGTATTTTTCAAGGTACACAGCCGTGTACTAAGTGATCAGACGGTGTGTATGAACACCAGTTATGAGAAATTACTTTGCAAGAGAACGCACAGTACAGTTGCCAGTTATAAGGCCTATATATTGTATTATTCAAGGTACACAGCCGTGTACTAAGTGATCAGACGGTGTGTATGAACACCAGTTATGAGAAATTACTTTGCAAGAGAACGCACAGTACAGTTGCCAGTTAAGGCCTATATATTGTATTTTTCAAGGTACACAGCCGTGTACTAAGTGATCAGACGGTGTGTATGAACAACAGTTATGAGAAATTACTTTGCAAGAGAACACACAGTACAGTTGCCAATTAAAGGCCTATATATTGTATTTTTCAAGGTACACAGCCGTGTACTAAGTGATCAGACGGTGTGTATGAACACCAGTTATGAGAAATTACTTTGCAAGAGAACGCACAGTACAGTTGCCAGTTAAGGCCTATATATTGTATTTTTCAAGGTACACAGCCGTGTACTAAGTGATCAGACGGTGTGTATGAACAACAGTTATGAGAAATTACTTGCAAGAGAACACACAGTACAGTTGCCAGTTATAAGGCCTATATATTGTATTTTTCAAGGTACACAGCCGTGTACTAAGTGATCAGACGGTGTGTATGAACAACAGTTATGAGAAATTACTTTGCAAGAGAACGCACAGTACAGTTGCCAGTTATAAGGCCTATATATTGTATTATTCAAGGTACACAGCCGTGTACTAAGTGATCAGACGGTGTGTATGAACACCAGTTATGAGAAATTATTTGCAAGAGAACGCACAGTACAGTTGCCAGTTAAGGCCTATATATTGTATTTTTCAAGGTACACAGCCGTGTACTAAGTGATCAGACGGTGTGTATGAACACCAGTTATGAGAAATTACTTTGCAAGAGAACGCACAGTACAGTTGCCAGTTATAAGGCCTATATATTGTATTATTCAAGGTACACAGCCGTGTACTAAGTGATCAGACGGTGTGTATGAACACCAGTTATGAGAAATTACTTTGCAAGAGAACGCACAGTACAGTTGCCAGTTAAGGCCTATATATTGTATTTTTCAAGGTACACAGCCGTGTACTAAGTGATCAGACGGTGTGTATGAACAACAGTTATGAGAAATTACTTTGCAAGAGAACACACAGTACAGTTGCCAGTTATAAGGCCTATATATTGTATTTTTCAAGGTACACAGCCGTGTACTAAGTGATCAGATGGTGTGTATGAACACCAGTTATGAGAAATTACTTTGCAAGAGAACGCACAGTACAGTTGCCAGTTAAGGCCTATATATTGTATTTTTCAAGGTACACAGCCGTGTACTAAGTGATCAGACGGTGTGTATGAACAACAGTTATGAGAAATTACTTTGCAAGAGAACACACAGTACAGTTGCCAGTTATAAGGCCTATATATTGTATTTTTCAAGGTACACAGCCGTGTACTAAGTGATCAGACGGTGTGTATGAACAACAGTTATGAGAAATTACTTTGCAAGAGAACGCACAGTACAGTTGCCAGTTATAAGGCCTATATATTGTATTATTCAAGGTACACAGCCGTGTACTAAGTGATCAGACGGTGTGTATGAACACCAGTTATGAGAAATTACTTTGCAAGAGAACGCACAGTACAGTTGCCAGTTAAGGCCTATATATTGTATTTTTCAAGGTACACAGCCGTGTACTAAGTGATCAGACGGTGTGTATGAACACCAGTTATGAGAAATTACTTTGCAAGAGAACGCACAGTACAGTTGCCAGTTATAAGGCCTATATATTGTATTATTCAAGGTACACAGCCGTGTACTAAGTGATCAGACGGTGTGTATGAACACCAGTTATGAGAAATTACTTTGCAAGAGAACGCACAGTACAGTTGCCAGTTAAGGCCTATATATTGTATTTATCAAGGTACACAGCCGTGTACTAAGTGATCAGACGGTGTGTATGAACAACAGTTATGAGAAATTACTTTGCAAGAGAACACACAGTACAGTTGCCAATTGAAAGGCCTATATATTGTATTTTTCAAGGTACACAGCCGTGTACTAAGTGATCAGACGGTGTGTATGAACACCAGTTATGAGAAATTACTTTGCAAGAGAACGCACAGTACAGTTGCCAGTTAAGGCCTATATATTGTATTTTTCAAGGTACACAGCCGTGTACTAAGTGATCAGACGGTGTGTATGAACAACAGTTATGAGAAATTACTTTGCAAGAGAACACACAGTACAGTTGCCAGTTATAAGGCCTATATATTGTATTTTTCAAGGTACACAGCCGTGTACTAAGTGATCAGACGGTGTGTATGAACAACAGTTATGAGAAATTACTTTGCAAGAGAAGCACAGTACAGTTGCCAGTTATAAGGCCTATATATTGTATTATTCAAGGTACACAGCCGTGTACTAAGTGATCAGACGGTGTGTATGAACACCAGTTATGAGAAATTACTTTGCAAGAGAACGCACAGTACAGTTGCCAGTTAAGGCCTATATATTGTATTTTTCAAGGTACACAGCCGTGTACTAAGTGATCAGACGGTGTGTATGAACACCAGTTATGAGAAATTACTTTGCAGAGAACGCACAGTACAGTTGCCAGTTATAAGGCCTATATATTGTATTATTCAAGGTACACAGCCGTGTACTAAGTGATCAGACGGTGTGTATGAACACCAGTTATGAGAAATTACTTTGCAAGAGAACGCACAGTACAGTTGCCAGTTAAGGCCTATATATTGTATTTTTCAAGGTACACAGCCGTGTACTAAGTGATCAGACGGTGTGTATGAACAACAGTTATGAGAAATTACTTTGCAAGAGAACACACAGTACAGTTGCCAGTTATAAGGCCTATATATTGTATTTTTCAAGGTACACAGCCGTGTACTAAGTGATCAGATGGTGTGTATGAACACCAGTTATGAGAAATTACTTTGCAAGAGAACGCACAGTACAGTTGCCAAGTTAAGGCCTATATATTGTATTTTTCAAGGTACACAGCCGTGTACTAAGTGATCAGACGGTGTGTATGAACAACAGTTATGAGAAATTACTTTGCAAGAGAACACACAGTACAGTTGCCAGTTATAAGGCCTATATATTGTATTTTTCAAGGTACACAGCCGTGTACTAAGTGATCAGACGGTGTGTATGAACAACAGTTATGAGAAATTACTTTGCAAGAGAACGCACAGTACAGTTGCCAGTTATAAGGCCTATATATTGTATTATTCAAGGTACACAGCCGTGTACTAAGTGATCAGACGGTGTGTATGAACACCAGGTATGATAAATTACTTTGCAAGAGAACGCACAGTACAGTTGCCAGTTAAGGCCTATATATTGTATTTTTCAAGGTACACAGCCGTGTACTAAGTGATCAGACAGTGTGTATGAACACCAGTTATGAGAAATTACTTTGCAAGAGAACGCACAGTACAGTTGCCAGTTAAGGCCTATATATTGTATTTTTCAAGGTACACAGCCATGTACTAAGTGATCAGACGGTGTGTATGAACAACAGTTATGAGAAATTACTTTGCAAGAGAACACACAGTACAGTTGCCAGTTATAAGGCCTATATATTGTATTTTTCAAGGTACACAGCCGTGTACTAAGTGATCAGACGGTGTGTATGAACAACAGTTATGAGAAATTACTTTGCAAGAGAACGCACAGTACAGTTGCCAGTTATAAGGCCTATATATTGTATTTTTCAAGGTACACAGCCGTGTACTAAGTGATCAGACGGTGTGTATGAACACCAGTTATGAGAAATTACTTTGCAAGAGAACGCACAGTACAGTTGCCAGTTATAAGGCCTATATATTGTATTTTTCAAGGTACACAGCAGTAGTTCCAAATATAGTTTGGTATGTAGCAGAGCACCTAATACACCACTAATGCCTCTCTCTGTCCCTACTCCAGCAGCTATCCCTGAATACAGCAGCCGTTCTCTGTAAAGTCTATATTGTAGTAAGCTATCACTGAAGTCCACTGTAGTAGCCCTGATAAGGGCTTTTAATCACGCTCCTGCCTGTCCAACAGCTAAAATCTGTCTCTCCCTTCTCCAGCCTCTGTCCCTGACTAAGTTCACGCAGCATATGCGTGCGAGCAGGAAGAGCTGAGTTTTTAATATTCGAGGTCACATGGTTTTTCCAGCCAATGCATGTAGACGCCGTTTTCGCGCTGCCAGCGTGCTCAGCGTGCCTGTCATACCCCCCCTGCATGGTGATTGGTGGAAAAAGAGCGCCAGGGAAGGTGGGAGGGGAAACTAATTCTAGGTGCGCCATCGCCGTTATACTCGAATTAAATCGAGTACGCCGAATATCGTAGTATTCGATCGAATACCAGCTCGATCGAACACTACTCGCTCATCTCTAGTAATAACCCATCCCTGCATCCATCCACAGTTTTAGATTTTAATCCAAAGGTTTATTTGTTGCAAAACATCACCATGTATTCTATAACTCATTACATATTGTATATGTTACGATATGCTATTAGAACACATGTCTGCAGTGGTGGATTATAATATGGATTGTTTGGTTGTCCACAGTGCTCATTATGCAGAATCATAAGGAACCATATGATGTGTGGTAAATACAATGCTAGATAACAAAAAATACAATAAGAAATACCTAACAGCGTCTTACCAGTGTCAATACTGCAATATCCCAAAGTAAATTGTCAATAGCAGTGTTCAATGTGTTTGTAAAAGGGAAACAGCAATTAATTGTGCCTCTGTCTTTATAGAAAAAAAAAGTTCCATAATTTGAGTGACTGAGTGCAAAAGTCTTGAATTTTCATTTAGGAAAATCATGAGTTTATTAGGCTTCATAATACAATTAATGGAATAAGGAAGAGTTCAAAATGAGAGACCTAGCATTGAGGATTGGATCAGCGACTCTTCCTTTCAGTCACAGCAGGATGAAATGGGGGTCACTTATGAGTCTGACACTGTGACTTAAAACCAGGGATTACAGCATTCTTTCTACTCCTCCTTCTTGAAGCCCCAGATAAGCCTTTCATTTGTATGGTTTCTGTCTTCTCTACCTTGTGGTGCACCTTTCTTTCCAAAGAGTCTACAAATTCTCACCATGTGCAGTACCTCAGACCTAGGGTTATCTATAATGGGTTTTTATGTATTGTATTGTGTATTTATTTTCATGTTTCGTGGTTTATCCTAACAGAGAAGGTAATGATTGGGAATGCCTGGCAGGAACAGGGCTAACCACTTTGTTCTTGGAGTTTCAGTTCCAAGAACACAGGGAAAAGAAGCATAAGCCAGAATTCCTACTCCTAGGAACTATATCCAGAAAACATCAGTGTCAAAACAGCAATGTGATCAGCGAAATTATAGATTTGAGGACACTGCTGTAGGTGACGGACTACACCCATCACTTAGAACAATCACTAGACAAGACTACCATTAAGCCTGTATCAGAGTGGACATACATCTCCACAAGTGCCATTAAAATGCCACACAACCAGCCATTACACCTCTCTATCTGGTGCAAAACACTGCACATGGTATTTAATATTGCCAAATGTTCCACAAGTTATATTTTGAAGTAAGTACAGAGAAAGATTTATATGTTAACTTTTGGCCCAATTATTCAAATCATCTTTCCACTTCACTGATCGCCAAGGAGCAATGGCCTAAAGGAGAACACTGACAATATTTCATCAGAGCCATTACCACTACATCCTGTGCACCAGCTGCTTAGGGGCTTGCTGCAGATAGTCAAGAGAGCTTCCATGTTCATGACTTCTGTGTGAGAAATGAGCATTTGGGCTGCTATGATGAGGGGGTTGAGGAGGAGACAGGTGATCCTATGCATAGCTGTGTTGGTAGTAGTGGTGATGACACTTGTATATATAGTGCTTGCGGCGTGGACAGTGGTAGCAACAGTGTCACTCTTGGGAAATACAGAGCAGGGAATCAGGAGGGGACCCAAGGAGCTTAACATGAGATATCAGTGATAAAAGAGGTGGGGAGGTTGATGACTATGATGATGATTGTGTGTTGGATAGGACCTGTGGGCCAGATCAGGGCACTGAGAGGCAAAGACATAAAAAAAGAAGTGTGGTGGCCGCAGTGACAATAAAGTATGGCCAAAACCTCCATAAGAACTGGCAGGGCAAGAACTGCTTCCATTGCAATCAGCTTAGGAACTGATGATGTCGCTGACATTGTGGGCACAGGCTCAAAACATGCCAGACCTAGGCCATACTCAGATGCCTTTAGCTGTGTGTGACCATATGGCAAAACACTCTAGCTGTGTGCAGGATCTGCAGAATTAAAATAAACCAGGGGCATTCAAACACAAAAATAGGTACGAGGTTCATACTTGAACCTTATCTGGCAGAGTGGTAGTTTTGGGTGATGGGTGTCTGAGCCATAGTCCCTCACCTTGCTGTTATTTTCTCTTCACTCTGCTTTCTTATCTCTCAAGTGTTTTTTTGAAGCACGATTGAATTAGTCTATTTGAAAGAAGCAGGAGCTCTGCAGTATGCTTCGTCTCACTTCTCTTGCTGCTCTCCAACTTGCCCCTCTGGCAGGAAGCAGGACCAGTCCACCCCTACCTACAGGGGAGGAACTGGGTTGTTAGTCCTGTTCCTGCCAACCTTTGCCATCCACTCCTCTGCTCAATACATTTGCAGATACCTCCAGGTTTGGGATACTGCACAACCCCTTGTTATAGAGGTTTTGGCCCTACATTTCCACCGCTCTTTATTGCCACTGCGACCACCACAGTTCTCCTATTATGTTTCCTCCCAGATCTGGTCCACGGGTCTTATCCAACACGCAGTAATCATCATAGTCCTCACCCTCCCAGCCACTTTAATCATACTATGATATCTCATGGTGGGCTTCTTGGGTCCTTTCCTAATTCCCTGCTCTGTATTTGCCCACAATGACACTATTGCTACCACTGACCATAAAGCTACTACTCCTTATAGCCACAGATGGCCAAAGAGGCAGGTCAAGCTGGCACCATCCCTTTGCTGTGATGAGACAAGATAAAGAGTATAAATGCATACATTTTAAATAATAGTGCCTAGGCTAAAATGCTGATACCAGGGGGGCATATTTAGCTAATGGTCCCAATGAGTAGTCAAAGTTTTTCTTTGGAGATAACTAACTATCTAATTAAAACAGTGTCCCAGGCTATGGTGCATAATTGCTTTAGAGTCTTGGGGGTCCTCAGCTGGGTGAAACTCCTGGGTAAATGGCTCTCAGAGTCCTGGAAACACAAGACCCAAACCACAACTCTCAGGTCCATTTGAGTCCTGTCGATGAGTGCATATGCTTAAAAGTTGCATAAACCCGTTTGATCCCCCTTTTGAGGCTCTTAATCAAGAGCCCCGGAAGCACAGTTGATGGACAAAAAGAGCTCTTATGCATCATAGTCTCTTCTTGTGTGCGTCACTTTAAATGTTATACCCCATCCCCCACCCCAGGCAAGATGGGACACGGACCTGAGAAAGAGTAGGGAAGGTGCAACAGGCACAATTTGATGTAACTTAAAGGGGTAGTCCTCTGCATCATGAGACAGAAGGGAATAAGGCCCAATAAAAGAGGGGCCAGTCCCAAGTATCTCACACTCCTGAGATTCTTAGGGATCCTTGATCCTCTGTTTTGTCAGAAGAAACTTCAGGCCTGATCAGAAACCATGGTTGATGGTGTGTCAATAGCGTTGAATAAACCAAACAATCCAAATCGGAATTCGATCTGAAGGAAAAATTTGACTTCTTTATGCTTAGTGGTAAAAAAGACTTTTAAAAAGATTTAAAAAAAAGATTTTTTTTGTTTATTATGGCTGCTGCAAGTGTTAGAAAGTAAGAAGCCCAGGAATTCTAATCATCAGATCCCATTTTAACTGTTAGATTCTATATAGAACTAGCTATAGTACCCGGCGTTGCCCGGGAGATTAAATAACTGCCCTTAGCTATAACAAAATGGGTTAACAAAAAATATTTTGCACATAAAAAAAACAAAACAAAAAAAACAAAAAACAAAGACAGAAATGTTATTATGAAAAATCAAAAAGTAAAGTAATAGAAGCATTTTACATCATATATTCAATACCACAGATATGCAACACAGGTTAACTAAATGATTACCCAAGTAATGTGAAGTACTTTATCTGCAAATCCTTATTCTAGAGCCTTTTGATAAACAACATTCTTCGTTTTTCCTTCCAGCGCAAAGGCGAACAGATTTTTGGCAGTTCCAGCTCAATTTTTGCTACTTTCAAGGACTTTTCCTGACCCTTGTTGGAATAAAAACCTCCTCTCCTTTGGCATATCCTGTCAAAATGGTTGCTTCAATTACATGTGGAAACAGGTTCTTAATCAAGAGTCTTGTTCCATTGCACAACTTAGGTGGATCCATATTTCTCAACAGCAAAATAGGTGCTCCAGGTTTTAGAAAGAGGTTGTGAGGAGGATATCGAGTTGAAGAATTCAGTTGGATAAAATAATGCTTGAGCAGGGTTTGTCACTGTATCCTTTGATAAGTAGGTCCTGCACACACCTGGAAGGAGACTTAGAATTTGAAGATTATCATTTTTAGGAGCCAGAATAACTCTTTAACATAGCCAGACTTTCCGAAGTGGAGTTGAGTGTTTGGAAAAACTATTTAGCTTTTAGCTCCTCAATGGATGTCACGATATAGAAAAAGTTGCTTGGAAACATAATCTGTCCAGTGGTTGAGTTTACTGGTGCCTTGCCATCTCCAATAGTCAGCAGATGGCTCGAGAACAGTCCAGCAGAAACAGTTTCAGTTGTCTCGAAAGGCAAGATGCTTTGAGGCAGGCATTGCGTTCATTTGCAGTGGTTGACCTTGGAATAACAGGTAGTGTTTGACGAAAGTCCCCTGCCAAAACAACTACTCCTCCCATGATAGAATTGTTGCCACTCACATCTTGCAGCAGTCTGTCCACTGCTTCCAGAGCCCTCTTGTGTGACATGGTGCATTCTTCCCAATGATGGCACTGCACTTTTGAAGCAGTGTGGCCTGTCCTGATCCCTCGATAATGTTATACACTGGAATGTGGAATGTGCTGTCCTGCCACCAGTTAAAAGTGTAGCTGCAACGCCAGAAGATGCCACTGCAAGTATAATATTTTGTTGTTGCCACAATTTTGCCATGAGCAAGTTGATTAAAAATGTTTTTTCTGTTCCACCTGGAGCATCAAGTAAGACAATCCCACCTTTGTTGGTTCCAGTGTTACTTAAAATTTGGTTATACAGTTGGTGTCTCTTTGGTCTGGTGTCAACAGTGGCTCATTGTGAGAGACAAATGCTGTCAGTTCATCAATGTTGTAGTTTGTTTCTATGTAAATCTCCCTGCACATTTTGTTAGCTTCATGATCTCTTGATGGAGTAGGCAATCCAAGAATCTGTAATGATTTTACAGACATTGCCATGCTCTGGTCTTCAAGGAGAATCAAGGCTTTGTTGCAAATTTCTTCAGTGAAGTTGATAAGTAGCTGAGGATTTTCCCTTCTAACCTGCAAGATGATGTCCTCACTGAGATCAGTTTTGTACTTTGTCCAAATTTCAAGGGGATTTGAAATGTTACAGGTTGTTAGAATTGCAAAGAGGTGCCTTAGTCGATTTAGAGTTTGTGTGGCGGCTACTTCACTGAGGGTCATGTCCCAGTGTCGTCATTTTCCAGAAGTCCTTGTTTTTGGCAAGCTTCCCGGAATGTTTCACAGACATGGACTCCGACAGCCTTCAAGTCAGAAAATTATGTTTGGACCTTGACAACATGAAGCAACATGCAGAGGTAGAAGCACTCTGCGTTTGACAGATGAACAGTGTAGACGCGACCAAGAGTATCATTTGCTTTGACCCCTGGATGGCCTTCAACATCAAGCCCCTGTTTCCTCCGTTCCAGTGTTTTTCTCTATATAGTACTTCAGTAGATCACAGTAGAGAATTGATTTTGCAAATGGATCTTGTTAACACAGATCAAAAAATGCCAAGAGGGCGATCTTAGGTGTTGTTAGGAGCTGCTGGCGCAGGTTTGTTGGGTCAAAGTAAATCCTCTGTCCATTTTCTAAGTGAACACTGAGATGCACAACTGGTGGGTAGCGCTCATGAATGGAGAATGCACAACAGCATGAGGAATTATCATAGTTGCCCAGTAACAGAGTGGTGTGGGTAGCAACATCATGAGGAGTCATCATAGTGGCCCACTCACAAAGTGGTGAGCGTGGCAACAGTAGTGGCAGTAACAGCACAAGATGGTGGCAGTAGAAGAAGATGGCATTAGAGGCAGCAGATGTGTGGCATCAGGTGGAAGGCAGCATCAGAAAAATAAAACACATGGCCAGGAATAAAGGGCCATTTTTTACAATGTTTTGGTGTGGCTGATGGAAAGATCTAGCCTGATGCATCAGGCACCAACATCTGGAAATCCTGGCTGATCCATGCCTGATTCATCTTTACAAAAGTTAGTCTTTTAACTTCTTATGTTGAAAGGTGAGTCCTCTTTGGGGTAACTATGAACCCCGCCACCACTAAACACCCACTCTGATACCACACTACTGGCTGGGCAGGAAAGCTTGTTCAGGGCAAACTCGGCCAGTTGCGGCCACAAATCAAGTTTGGATGCCCAGTAGTCCAGGGGATCTTTGATATGGGGTGGCAGGGTGCTGTCCAAGTATACCACCACCTGCTGGTTCAGCTTTTGCTCCATGTCCTGCTGCTGCTGGGTGGTTTCTTCAGTAGGCGGGTGAAGAAAATTGCTCATTATAGACTCAAGACTTAAGTTGCTGCTGGTGGAGCTGGTGCTACTCCTGCTCCCCCAGCCCCATCCAGAAGTTATGACAGTGTAGCGTGAGTGCATAGGGCTACCCCAGTATGATCTTTGTGAGGATTAGGGATGAGCGAACCCGGGGAAGATTGGGTTCGCTGGGTTCAAACAAGCTTCGGGTCAAAGTTCGGGTTCGGGACCCGAACTCGAACCCGAACTCCATTGAAGTCAATGGGTACCCGAACTTTGGTGCACTAAAATGGCTGTAAAATAGTCGTAGTCATAGTAAGGGCTAGAGGGAAGCAAAAGGAAGCAAAATGGGGGTAAGAGCAGGACAATTGCCCTGCAAACAAATTTTTTTTTAATTTTCAAAATTTGGGAAGACCCCAAAACATTGTGAAATAGAAAAGACACTGCAAAGAGAAAGTGCACTGGAGTATAGCAATGGCTGGGTATGGCCGGTATACTTGTCTACTCAGCACTAGGTACGGTCAAGTCCTGTGGGATGCATACCTGGTTCATTTTAATGAATGTGAGCTTGTCTATGTGGGCTGTGGATAGGCGGCTGCGCTTGTCTGTGATCACACCCACCCACCGATCTAACAGACGGATTAACTACATTAATTTCCCTGTCACTTATGCAGTGCAGGTGTTCCACACACCAAAAATGGGTATATGTCACCCACCAAACTAACAGATGGATTAACTTTATAATTTTCCCTGTCACATACAGTACAGACCAAAAGTTTGGACACACCTTCTCATTCAAAGAGTTTTCTGTATTTTCATGACTATGAAAATTGTAGATTCACACTGAAGGCATCAAAACTATGAATTAACACATGTGGAATTATATACTTAACAAAAAAGTGTGAAACAACTGAAAATATGTCTTATATTCTAGGTTCTTCAAAGTAGCCACCTTTTGCTTTGATTACTGCTTTGCACACTCTTGGCATTCTCTTGATGAGCTTCAAGAGGTAGTCACCCGAAATGGTTTTTACTTCACAGGTGTGCCCTGTCAGGTTTATTAAGTGGGATTTATTGCCTTATAAATGGGGTTGGGACCATGAGTTGTGTTGGGCAGAAGTCAGGTGGATACACAGCTGATAGTCCTACTGAATAGACTGTTAGAATTTGTATTATGGCGAGAAAAAAGCAGCTAAGTAAAGAAAAACGAGTGGCCATCATTACTTTAAGAAATGAAGGTCAGTCAGTCCGGAAAATTGGGAAAACTTTGAAAGTGTCCCCAAGTGCAGTCGCAAAAACCATCAAGCGCTACAAAGAAAGTGGCTCACATGAGGACCGCCCCAGGAAAGGAAGACCAAGAGTCACCTCTGCTGCGGAGGATAAGTTCATCTGAGTCACCAGCCTCAGAAATCGCAGGTTAACAGCAGCTCAGATTAGAGACCAGGTCAATGCCACACAGAGTTCTAGCAGCAGACACATCTCTACAACAACTGTTAAGAAGAGACTGTGTGCAGCAGGCCTTCATGGTAAAATAGCTGCTAGGAAACCACTGCTAAGGACAGGCAACAAGCAGAAGAGACTTGTTTGGGCTAAAGAACACAAGGAATGGACATTAGACCAGTGGAAATCTGTGCTTTGGTCTGATGAGTCCAAATTTTAGATCTTTGGTTCCAACCACCGTGTCTTTGTGCACTAAAAATTGGCCGAATATTCGCCAAAGCAAATCTTTGAAGATTCACTCATCTCTAGTCACAGGACTTTTTCACACATGTCTGTGTAGTTCCGTGTGTGTGATCCTCTTTTCTTGTCCAAAACAGAGGATGACGCTCACATGGAATGTGATTTCTGGACTGCACATGTCCATGTGAAAGAGCTCTGAAGCTGAGGGACACCGTGGATGAAACTTATTAAGCGCTTGGGGCACTGTGGAGGTCACTGTTAAGTGGTGGGGCATCGTGGATTTCACTGTTGAGGGGGTGGGGCACTGTGGAGGTCACTGTTAGGAGGCCAGGTCACTGTTATGTGGGACATTGTGGATATATTTTAATCACACACACACAAATATTAAATGAAATAGACAAAATATACCTGTGTGAAGGCAGGTCATTCTGCTAGTATTAGATAAATATAACAATTACATGAAATTATATAAAAATAAATAAAAATGTTACCAGTAACATTTGTAAATTCTCCTTCTGAGCATGGGGTGCAGTCATAGCAGCAGATGTGAAATCCTTCCCTAAGAATCTTTCTTGTTCCTGGCGGACAGCGTTCATTACACCGACCTGTCGGCATCTAATGATGTAAATAATTTATAACTGGTGGGTTTTGAATAAGTAAGAAATGTATTACTTTTAGAACAGATCCAGTTTTTGTCAAAGTAGTACAAAATTGACCCAACTATAGAATTATAGAATTCACAGTATCCTAGTGCTGGGAAAGTATATATATATATATATATATATATATACAGTTAAAATAATTACCATGTATCCCACAGTTTGCATACTCTCCCTTTGTCAGGCTGCTCACAGCTGTGCTCTATGGAGTCCCTGCTCTTTTCTATGGGGTCCTGGAGTCCGCAGTTTTACATGAAGGGGGATGGGGCTTTAGGATTCTGATATTGCTTGAGAATAATAGCTTGCACCGCTCTTCTGACCCCCGGCATGCACCAGTCCCCAGTCCCCAACCCAAGTACGTGATTGGATACAGTAGGCGGAGAGGGTTATTCTAATGCAGGGCGGGTAGAGAATGCAAAAGGGAGGGGTTTGCATTTCACATCACCCGGAGGCTTGGGCTCCTTTCTGTATAACCAAGCATCCGGGCACTTTCGGGGGGTAATTTGCATATGGGATAAAAGTGTTTTAATCAGAAATACAGCGTGGGACATCTTTTACAAAGGTACTGTTTTAATGTGTGTAAGGGGGTCTATAGCCTGATCTGAGCTGTCTATGACCCTCAGATCAGGTGAAAGACTCCCTTTAAGTCAAGAATACTATTGAGGTTTTTCGTTAGAGAAAATCCTTTCATTGACTACATTTAAGCCTGTGGTAACTGTAAAGATTCCTGCCTCCTCACACAGCAAATCCTTGGTTCAAGAAACAGTTGAGACAGTCTGGAAAAGAAAGATAATAAATGTTACATATGCAACATGCTTTTTCTCAAGCAATATCAGAATCCCAAAGCCCCATCACCCTTCATGTAAAACTGCGGACTCCAGGACCCCATAGAAAAGAGCAGGGACTCCTGAGCAGCCAGAAAAAGGGAGAGTATGCGAACTGTGGGATACATGACAAGACTCCCTTTAAATATTATACTGGTATCTACAGATACAATGCATTCGGAAAGATCCTTTTACTTTTTTCACATTTTGTGGTATTCTGATAAAACAAAATACAAACTAAAAGGTTTCCAACTCATTTTGTACTCAATACCCCATAGTGACAAAGAGAAAACAGAACAGAAGGAATGTGTCCTGAGGAAGCGTGCAGTCCACTCACAAAACACCCAGACATGAATAAGCAGCTTGATTTTACGGTCATGTGTCGGTGTGAATAGAATTCTCTGTAATCAAGCATTCTTTTCGAAGGCAAACATGATGTAAATCTTTGCTAATTTATTGAAAAGGAAAAACTAAAAGATTGCATTGACCTAAGTATTCAGACTAGAGATGAGCAAATTTCTTGAAATTAATTTTGGTTTCCGATGCAGATGAATTGAGCAAAACAATTTATTCAGGCCGAAATGGGGATCCTTTGGTGGATTTGTGTTTCTAGTCTAATGAAAGGTAATGCAAGGACTAGGTTATTCTTCTGTAACAATCACAAGACGCAGGAACATTCAGCCTTCTCCAGCCTAAAAAAGTATCACAATATCGATATAAGGAGCACTGACAAAGGCAATGGTGATGTAATACAAGAGTGACAGATACATAAAAAAAAGCCGACCGCATTATTTTAGGCACTTCCATTGACACTACCATTCCTACACCCTGCTATTGTCTCTAATGGTTAACAATAATATCATCTGTGCATTTATTCCAGGTCCTACTAAACTGTGCATTCATAGTATTCCTATGAAACTGTTTATTTGGCAGAGAGATCTTTAGATAGAATGGAACTTACCAGTCCATTCTCCCCGTTTTTGGGCAGAAGTGGGCTAGTCCTGCTTCCTACCAAGGGAAGGGTTGCAGGACATTTTAGTTCAGTTCTAGTCTAGTTAATCTAGGGTTGTGAGTGAAATTAAAAGTTGGAAGGAGATGAGAATCACTCTGACCTCATCAAATCTCCAGGTCATACAATTATTTTGGAAACTGCATCAGTCATTTTCTCGTTCACATTCACATTAGATGTTTTCCTTCAGAAATATGAGTCTCATCACAGACCTTAAATTGATCCCCTGGAAGGACATCTACATATAGGTAACATTAGAAGTGACTAGAGATGAGCGAATCATGCAAAATTTTATTTGCCGAACATTCGCCAAACTTTTCCTAAGATTCATATTTTCGACAAATAGATTCGTTGAATTTGCGTACACAATATACATAATTATATGGCTTTTAGCGAACATTTGCGCACTAATAACGAGCATTCAGGTAAAAAGGTACGCAACCTCTTTTAACACGTACGCATAAGCGTACAAAGTGCGTACGAGTATGACGGGCTTTGCTGGAGAGGAATGGTGGAGCAAGAGGAATGCTCTGAGTCTGACCCCTGGCTTCATATGGATACTGTATCAGGAGATCATCCGGCTGAGACTGAGATGAGCGTGCCATCCATTCCACTACCTCATCCACTTTTTCCTCCACTACAATTTTGCGCCTTGGTGGGTTATCCTGGTGGAACAACGGCCAAGTATTGCGAATACTACTAGTAGATGCTCCGGCTACAGGTCCTTTGGCACTGCTGCCCTGAGCCACCTTCTCCTTTTTTTTAGAGCTCGAGGTCTGGCTGGAACTGGACCCCTTTTGCTTATCCATTCCAGACATTTTTCAATTCACTCTGTGGCCCTGCAGCTGGTCTTTGTCCCTGTATCTCCCTGTCTCTTCCTATCTCTCCCTGTCTCTCTCTCCCTGCCTGATTAATTACTAGCCCTGAACTGGCCCTGCACTTGCCCTGCAGTATCCCTGATATGTGTAATATGGATTCCCAGAGCAATTACACCCCAATTTTCACAAAACAGGTCTCAGAGTCTCAGAACTTCACACACAGTGCTTATGCTCGTCTCAGCAGTCGCAGCAGAAGTGATGCGTCACTGGCTTACCGAGCCTGGGCCAATCAGAGCAAGCCCTGCCCACTAGGTCAGGTGACCGCTTTCTTCCCGGGCTTTTGCACACGATAAATAAACTAACAGTAAAATTTTGCTAATGAATTGAATTCATACGCAACAGTAACTTATACGTAGCAATAGCATATAATTTATAGGACAAACAACATAGCAAATGCGCACAAAGCCGAAGCAAATCACCTAATATTCGGATTCGCTTTGCAGCTAAAAATTTCCAAGATTTGATACGAATCAACGAATCGGCGAATAGATTCGCTCATCTCTAGAAGTGACCACATTATTATATAACAACCATCACTCACAAGGTATAGAAGCGACACATCACTTCCTTGAAACAGACCTTCTTATGCCATCCTTATGGAAAACCTTTGCATTGACTTCTGGATGGTATACATTTTATCTTGACCAGCAATTTTCTCAGTTTCAGTAACAAGATCTATCAACAGATCAAAAAGGACCGCAATGGGCACATGATTTGCGCCCAGTATATGGACATGTTCGAAAATTCCATTATCTACAGCATATTTAAGTGGATGGAGCACATTGTCATTTACAAGCATTATATAGATGATCTGTAGTGATGATCGAGCAACCCGATGTTTGGGTGCTCGGGTGCTCTGGCCGAACACTAGGTGGTGCTCGAGTGCTCGTCCGAGTACCCGAGCACAATGGAAGTCAATGGGAGAAGACCGGGCACCCCCTGCTCTGCAGAGGGGTGTCTGGTTGATAGGGAAAACATGAGAAAATGGTGGAAACACCACTGAAATGGTTAGGGAACAGCATGATGAGGATGTCTGGAAGCATCTTGGACACTGAAGTTGCTGCTATAAACGGTGATGTCCGACTATTATGCCACTTTTACGGAATGACAAAAATACCTCCCAAAATCCAAGATAACATCGATTTTACAGGAAAAAGCGCTAAAGCGCAAGTAGCAGCATGCCCTCACCCCTAATGTTTTACACTGTCAGATCAGCAGCAGGCACTCGCCCTGAATGTTTTTCACGGTCAGCTCAGCAGCAGACCCTCACCCCAAATGTTTTTGAGTGTCAGCAGCACTGAACGTCAACTTGTCAGGATGAGGACCAGAGTGAAGAAGTAACATAGTAACAGTTTATAAGGCCGAAAAAAGACATCTGTCCATCCAGTTCGCCTGTCATCCTGCAAGTTGATCCAGAGGAAGGCAAAAAAAACCTGTGAGGTAGAAGCCAATATTCCTCACTTTAAGGGAAAAAATTCCTTCCCGAAGAGGAAGTAGTGGACAATGAAATCACTGGCCCAACATGGGAAGGAGGCAAGCTGAGCGAGGACAGCAGTACAGAGAGGGAGGGATGCGCCGCACCGCAACAGGCTGTAAGAGGCGGTGGGGTGGCAAAAGGGAGAAGGCAGGCCACACTAACAAGTGTGGATGATAAAAGAATTGTCATTTGCAACCTGTGCCGTACCAAAAGGAGCAGGGGCATGAACACTAGCAACCTGACCACCACCAGCATGATCTTCATGGCAGCAAAGCACCCTAATAGGTGGACCAAACGCCTGGATCCACAATCGGTGTCTTTCATCAAATGTCAAATATTTAGAATGCGCAAACGTTATAGGGCAGCCACAAATGAGGAACTGTGGCCTAAATTAACGGTAGAAAAAATACGGATGTCAGGTATATAGACTTTTGAAAGGTTCTAATACACACGCTGTGCACGTACTGGTAGAGTCAGGGCACACTTGCGTTCTTTTTGCCCCAAAAGAAAAAAATGCAGCCAGATATAACAATGGACTTTTGTGTCTTTTGAACAGAAACAATAGCCCTACCTAGCCAAATACTATCCCTACAGTATAATTCCCTCCTTGCGCAAATGTTATACAGAAGACGCAGCTGAGGAGATGCGGCCTTAATTAACGGTAGAAAAAATAGCAACGGATGTCAGGTACAGAGCCTTGCGAAAGTATTCGGCCCCCTGGAACTTTTCAACCTTTTGCCACATTTCGGGCTTCAAACAAAAAGATATAACATTTTAAATTTTTGGTGAAGAATCAACAACAAGTGGGTCACAATTGTGAAGTGGAACAAAATTTATTGGATCATTTAAACTTTTTTTGTAATAACAAAACTGAAAAGTGGGGCGTGCAAAATTATTCGACCCATTTACTTACAGTTCAGAAAACTCACTTCAGAAGTTCATTGAGGATCTCTGAATGATCCAATGTTGTCCTAAATGACTGATGAAGATAAATAGAATCCACCTGTGTGTAATCAAGTCTCCATATAAATGCACCTGCTCTGTGATAGTCTCAGAAACAACTGCGACCAAAGTGGGGAGTAATGGTGTTTGGTAGTGAGTACCCTGAACCACTGGCCACTCCAGAGATCAGAGTGTCACAATTGACCAAGAGAATCCCACTGGTTCCTGACTTGATGGTCGCCATGTCGGCTCGTGTGGCGGAGGCGGCGGACAACAACACCTTCCATGCGGCAGAATCCCATTGTGCCTGCATCAGTGACGACCCACGCCCAGACCCTATGGGACTACAAAAATGCAGTGGAGGACTGGGTCATCCAAGTACCATCCGAGGCCGGGAGACCCTATACTGGAACTGTGTAGCGGACCACGAGGACGGTATGGAGTACTTTGTGGGCCGCAGGTCTGCGAAACGGCCGTACCTGCCCCAAGCCCGTCACAGTCTATATGTGGGGGATCAGGTAGAATATACCCCTATGGCATCCCTGAAAGGCCCCTTTGCTACTGGGGTTACCTTATTGTCTAAGCCCCTGGTACCTGCATCACCACCATAAGTTTGGCCGGAGGAACAAAGAGTCACCAGAGGGCACCCTCCGTTTCAGGGAGAAGCCACATCCGGAGCCTCTGATCCCTGGATTGCCACCACCACCACCACAGTCCTTTCACCTGGGTCAGCTGACGACATCATCCTTCACTTTCCAGTCCACGGTGATCCAGTACCAACTACCATGGAAAATGGCGTCAGCAGCAGCCAGGGGAGCTGGCGTTTCCTCCTTGGGTGCAACATTGCCTGAACCGCTGCAGCCATAACTCCTTACCCCTGCTGTTCCGGCAGGAGTATCCAGAAAAGTGAAGGCGCAAGTGGCTGCAGCGCTTACCAGTGTAACCACCACCCGGTCAAATCCGAATTCTGCCAGCAGAGGGCAGTGGAGCTCAACCACGGCAGCCAGCTCGGCCTACAGAAGGCCAGAGCATCCTCTAATGTCATTCAGCAGCAGTTCCAGCGAGGAGGACTTCACGTCCCTCATCTGGGGAATCCTTCTACTGGCTGTCAGTCTGGCTGATTTAAAGGACACCTCTGGACCTATCGGAGCCACAACATGGATTGCACCTGACAGGTGAGAGCTAGTTGGCACTTGTTTTTAGTTTATCTAGTTTGTATTGCCCCCTGTTTGACACTCAGATGGACATGGCTTGTCCCCCCCCCTTCTCATTCTGCAGAAAATTCCCAGTTGTGCGTAAAGGCTCCTATTTTCCTTTTTCCTTCCTTCTCAGGTTATTTGGAGCCCCCTTTGCAAAAAGGGTTCTCCATTTGCTGCTATTTTATATTATCCATGTAGACTGCACGTTACCTGTTTGGATTACAAAATTACCTCACATGGATCACAACTGAATTTTGAACTGTGTTCCAGTGTTTTATCATGCCAAGCAGCCATGAGGAGAGACTCAAATGTATATCTGAGCCTGTTATGCTTGCAAATGTGAAATTGATTGCACTAAAATGTTTGCATAATTATGTCTTTGCAGTATTTTAGCACAGCAATAATGTTTTTACAGGTTCAGCAATGTTCAAGAACATTAGCCCATTGTATGTATTCTTTTTCAGGTACTGCAATGTGTCCTATTATGCACTTATTGTATGGTGTTTTTAGTAAATTATGCACTTAGCTGTATAGCTAACAGTGAGCACCTTACTTTTCTACCTCATATGGACTGCCTCTGAGGACTGTACGCCGTGGCCTAGCATCGTGCGTGCGTATGACGCAATCGCGAGTCAATAGTACGCTAAGGATTCGTATGCACTTTGTACGCTAATGCTAACGCATTTAGTTCAGTAGCGTACTTTTACCAACGCTTACACTGTATGTTCATAATTTGTGCAGGAATATTCGCAAAACAGCGATTATTTTTTTAGCGCAAATTCGACCGAATAAATTCATATTAAGAATTAATCTTGTCATAAATTTGTCGATTATTTGGCAAAGCAAATTTTTGATGATTCGCTCATCTCTACTGCCCATTCCTTTTGAGAACCTTGGCAATTGACTTTTGGACATAGTGTACAATAACGATAAAGTTTTGAAAAATACATTTGCATCACAATATTCTGATCCCCATAACTTTATAGTTATGTCTATGGAGATTTGAGAGGGCTCATTTTTTGCTGAGCAATTGGTACTTTTGATTGGTACT
>ONZH01028032.1:0-29573 GCA_900303285.1 Rhinella marina
GGGGATCTGTTGAGGACACTTATGGGGATCTGTTGAGGACACTTATGGGGGATCTGTTGAGGACACTTATGGGGATCTGTTGAGGGATCTGTTGAGGACGGGGGATCTGACACTTATGGGGGATCTGTCTGTTGAGGACACTTATGGGGGTCTGTTGAGGACACTTGGGGGATCTGTTGAGGACACTTATGGGGATCTGGAGGACACTTTGGGGGATGGGGGATCTGTTGAGGAGGATCTGTTGACACTTATGGGGATCGTGAGGACACTTATGGGGATCTGTGAGGACACTTATGGGGGATCTGTGAGGACACTTATGGGGGATCTGTTGAGGACACATGAGGGACAGGACACTTATGGGGGATCTGTTGAGGACACTTATGGTGGGATCTGTTGAGGACACTTATGGGGATCTGTTGAGGACACTTATGGGGGATCTGTTTGAGGACAGGGGGATCTGTTGAGGACACTGGGTGGGGATCTGTTGAGGACACTTATGGGGGATGGACACTTATGGGGGATCACTTATGGGGGATCTGTTGGAGGACACTTATGGGGATCTGTTGAGGACACTGTCTGTTGAGGACACTTATGGGGGATCTGTTGGGGATGTGACACTTTATGGGGGATCTGTTGGATCTGGACACTGTTGTTGATGGGGGAATCTGTGAGGACACTGGGGATCAGGACACTGGGATCTGTGAAGGACAACTGTTATGGGGGATCTGTGGAGGACACTGTTATGGGGGATCTGTGGAGGACACTGTTATGGGGGATCTGTTGAGGACACTGTTATGGGGGATCTGTTGAGGACACTGTTATGGGGGATCTGTGGAAGGACACTGTTATGGGGATCTGTGAAGGACACTGTTATGGGGGATCTGTGGAGGACACTGTTTTATGGGGGATCTGTGGATGACACTGTTATGGGGGATCTGGTGGATGGACACTGTTATGGGGGATCTGTGGGATGGACACTGTTATGGGGGATCTGTTGAGGACACTGTTATGGGGGATCTGTTGAGGACACTGTTATGGGGGATCTGTTGACGGGACACTGTTATGGGGGATCTGTTGAGGACACTGTTATGGGGATCTGTTGAGGACACTGTTGGGGATCTGTGGAGGACACTTATGGGGGATCTGTGAGGACACTGTTATGGGGGATCTGTGGAGGACACTGTTATGGGGGATCTGTGAAGGACACTGTTATGGGGATCTGTGGAGGACACTGTTATGGGGGATCTGTGGAGGACACTGTTATGGGGGGATCTGTGAAGGACACTGTTATGGGGGATCTGTGAAGGACACTGTTATGGGGGATCTGTGGAGGACACTGTTATGGGGATCTGTGGATGTTATGGGGGATCTTGTGATGGGGGATTGGGATGACACTGTTATGGGGGATCTGTTGATGGGGGATCTGACACTGTTATGGGGGATCTGTGTGATGACACTGTTATGGGGGATCTGTTGAGGACACTGTTATGGGGGATCTTTGAGGACACTGTTATGGGGATCTGTTGAGGACACACTGTTACACACTGTGGATGATCATGATGTTGAAATGATGAGTTTTATGTGTGTCTCAGTTTTGGCCTCGTCTTCCACTCCCTTGGTTCTAGATACAGATTAAAGCTTCCATATTACTCTCAGATCCATAAATAGGAGTGATAGTACTCAGGAGTATACCGTATAACCTCATACCTACTGTACTACCGCCTATTGTTCCCAGAATACTTAACACTGCACTAGCTTGTAGAAAGTACCCCCACCGTTACCTCGAAGTACTAGAAATCACAGGATCAGAATCTCTATAACTGTCTCAGGTCATGTGGAAAAGATGAGAGGGCCATATATGACACTGATTGGGCATTACTGTATTGTATTAGTACTATAATAGTACTATTGTGGGGAAGTTAGCTCGGTAGGGTGCGGGTTTGCGGTGTGAACAGCAGTCAGAGTCCCAGACACAGATGAAGTCCAAATGCAGGCTTGGCCTGCGTTTATTCACAAGCTCAAAATAAAAGATAATACAGCCTTTGCTTCAGGCACAAACAAAATAAACCCTGCTTGTCCAGCACTACCTAAACATAAGACAGTTTCCCTCACTATACGTGCGTCTAGCTACAGCCACACGAATACAACATGTTATGCAGTTCAGTCCACAAGTTTTTACCTTTGATAGCGTCCAAAGTATCTCCTGAGGCCAGCAGCCTTCAGCATTCCTAGCTGCACCCAGCCTCACTCTGTCTGCACATCTTGCAGGCTTTATGGACCTACTAATGGTCCAGCCTCAGCACCTGTGGTGCCTGACTCCAAACACTAAGACCTGGAGTGGAGGAAGTGGGATGGATGGCCCCACTGCCAAACCTGTCATCCATCCCAAAAAACCAGGCCCAAACACACTTTATCAAAATGTCTCCAGCAACTACTTTTGCTGGAGACCATATCGCACTTTCCTGGTTTCCCCATGTCTCCTGTTGGGAGACATGAACTTCCCTCAGTCTCTAGTAGGCATAGTAGCTGAACCCAGGAGAAATATACCGGCCATCCAGGATTAACCCCTTCAGTGTCTCACATACCCTCCCCCTTTGTTCAAACCTGTGGGGGCGAACACTTTTAGCCATTAAACAGTGTGTCCTTGATAGCGCATCTGCGTTCCCTTGTAATTTACCAGCCCTCTGTTCTACAGTGAATTTTAAAGTTTTGCAACGTAAGGAACCACCTCGTGACCCTTGCATTTCTCTCTTTAGCCTGGCTCATCCAGGTGAGAGGGGAGTGGTCGGTCACTAGCCTGAAGTGCCGACCTAGCAGGTAATACTTCAGCGCTTCTAGGGCCCATTATATCGCCAAACATTCACGTTCCACAATGCTATAGTTCCTTTCTGGGGGTGTAAGCTTCCTGCTAAGATAGGTGACTGGGTGTTCCTCACCCCCCACCTCTTGGGAAAGTACTGCCCCTAGCCCTACGTCAGAAGCATCGGTTTGTACCACAAAGGTCTTAGTGAAATCAGGAGTGACGAGTACTGGCTCTCTACAGAGGACTAATTTCAGTCTTTGGAATGCCCCCTCAGCCTCTTCACTCCATTTAACCATGACAGACCTACTTCCCTTGGTCAGATCTGTCAAGGGCGCTGCTATAGTGGCGAAGTTAGGGATAAATCTGCGGTAATAGCCCACAATACCCAGAAAAGCTCTCACCTGCTTTTTGGTCACTGCCCATGGCCAATTTTGGATGGCTTCTACTTTGTTGACCTGGGGCTTGATGACACCTCTCCCTATTATGTACCCTAGATAACGCGCCTCCTCCAGACCCAACGCACATTTTTTTGGGTTTGCCGTCAAACCTGCAGCCCTGAGGGAGTCTATTACTGCTTGCACCTTTGGTAGGTGACTTTCCCAGTCTTCACTAAAAATGATGACGTCATCTAAATAAGCAGAAGCATACCTGCGATGGGGCTTAAGGATGACATCCATTAATCTCTGAAACGTGGCAGGAGCCCCATGTAGTCCAAAGGGAAGGCAGACATATTGGAACAAACCCTCAGGGGTGACAAATGCAGTCTTCTCTTTAGCATGGTCAGTGAGCGGCACCTGCCAATACCCTTTCGTCAGATCTAGCGTAGAGAAAAATCTCGCATGTCCCAATCTCTCTATCAACTCATCCACCCTTGGCATTGGATAGGCGTCAAACTTTGACACCTCATTTAATTTCCGGAAGTCGTTACAGAACCGTAGGGTGCCATCGGGTTTGGGTATCAGGACTATGGGACTTGACCATTCACTATTTGACTCCTCAATAACCCCCAGCTCCAACATTTTTTTTACTTCTTCTGAAATGGCCTGTCTACGAGCTTCTGGTACCCGGTATGGCTTTAAGTGTACCCGTACCCTTGGCTCAGTGACAATGTCGTGCTTGACTAGGGAAGTACGCCCAGGTAATTCGGAGAACACATCAGTATTACTCAGGACAAACTCCTTTGTCTGCTGCCCTTGGGCCCTAGACAAGGTTTCCGAGATACGCACCCCTGGTATACTCTGGGAAGGGACCTTTACCTTAGGGGGGAACCCCGGGCTACCCCTACTGGGTAAACTCACTGCAGCCAAGGACTCTCGCTCTTTCCATGGTTTCAGCAAATTAACATGGTAGATTTGCTCAGGCTTCCTTCTGCCGGGCTGGTGCACCTTATAGGTGACTTCCCCCACCTTTTCAATAACCTCATATGGCCCGTGCCATTTGGCCAAAAATTTGCTTTCTACAGTCGGCACCAAGACCAGCACTCGGTCCCCTGGCGCAAAGGTTCTGACCTTAGCCGACCTGTTATACACGCGACTCTGGGCCTCCTGTGCTTGCTCTATGTGGGCCTTCACTATGGACATAACGGCCGCTATCCGATCCTGCATGAGGGAGATGTGTTCGATAACACTTCTGTAGGGGGTGTGTTCTTGCTCCCAGATCTCCTTGGCGATGTCCAGGAGCCCATGAGGGTGTCTGCCATATACTAGCTCAAATGGAGAGAACCCGGTGGAGGACTGGGGTACCTCACGTATTGCAAACATCAAACAGGGCAATAAACAATCCCAGTCTTTACCATCCTGGCTAACCACCCTCTTTAACATGCCCTTCAAGGTCTTGTTGAATCTTTCAACAAGTCCGTCAGTTTGGGGATGATATACTGACGTACGCAGGTGTTTAATTTTTAAGAGCTTGCACATCTCCTTCATGACCCGTGACATAAACGGGGTCCCCTGGTCGGTGAGGATCTCTTTAGGAATGCCAGTTCGGGAGAACATGTTAAACAGCTCTCTGGCAATGACCTTTGCAGAGGTGTTTCTCAGAGGTACCGCCTCAGGATATCGGGTGGCGTAGTCTAATACAACCAGTATGTACTGATTCCCTCTAGCGGATTTCACCACTGGGTCAACTAGATCCATTGCAATTCTGTCAAAAGGTACCTCTATGATGGGCAGTGGTACTAAGGGACTCCTGAAGTGAGACATAGGGGCCGTTAACTGACACACCGGGCAGGACTCACAGTACTCTTTTACGCTGGGATATACACTTGGCCAGTAAAACCTCCGTGAGACCCGTTCTAGGGTTTTCTCACAGCCCAAATGACCTCCCAATGCATGCTTATGGGCTAAGTCTAATATTGTTCGGCGATAGGGCTGAGGCACAACCAGCTGTTCAAGCTCCTCCCCCCGTACCTTATCTATACGGTAGAGTAGTTCCTGATTCACTGCGAAGTAAGGGTACCTTGTATCAGCCCCGGGAACTTGGGGGACCCCATTGATTACAGTAACATTTTCATGGGCTCTTACCAGCAAGGGATCTCTAAGCTGGGCTGTCCCAAAATTGTCCCGTGACACCTCCAAGTCCGGCAGATCCGGACCCTCCTCCGGTTCTTCCGTGTCACCTACCAACACTGCTAGGGGAAACTTCCCACTTTCACTTGGGGTCACCCCTACTGCTGGTACCTCGGTGTCTGGGTCATAAGGCTCGGGGGTTATATCCTGAACCCTGTTATCACCAACATCATCATTATCATCATCATCATCAATAATAACACGTTTTGCACAATGCGTGGTTTTTCCCTCCCACAAGTCCCAAAACAATGGAAAGTCTCTTCCTATGATGACTTCATGAACTAGAGTCTTAACCATGCCCACCTCATGGGTAATAGCACCACAAGAGGTGCCTATGGTGACATCAGCGGTGGGGTATTCCCGTGTGTCCCCGTGGATACACAACACCCCAATAGTCCGTCCACTGTATATCCCGAACCGACCAAAGACCCATGCACGAGGGTGACCAGGCTTCCTGAGTCCAGCAGGGCAGACACTGAGTAACCCCCAATGATGACAGTGCACATTTGTGGTTCAGTCCCGGGCACACTCTCTGCCGCCAGAACGGACCGGGCAAAGAGAGAAACACGCCTGGAGGTATTGCAGTCCATGGGCTCGACGGTAAGGGGGCAGTTAGCCGCGATCTGCCCCCACTCACGGCACCGCCAACACTGTATGCGCCCTTGGTCTCTGTCGCCAGACCCCCGTCGTAGCCAACTGCTGGCCCCCTTTCAGGGTCACCTCTCTGTGTCGCCTGCCTCAGATCTCGAGTAACCGGAGCAGTTCTTACCCGCACTTCTAGTCGTCTTGGTCTCCCTGGCATTGCCCCTGCCGGAGGAGGTCTGTAGCAGCTCCTCAGTGGCACGATACCGCTCCACCAGGTTACCAGCTGGTCCGCATCTGTAGGTCCTGCTTGCCCAACCCAGCGCTGTATACGAGGCGACAAAGTACGGGTGAACTTGTCTAGGACGACCCTCTTCACGATCTGTGCTGGAGTGCACTTCTCCGGCTGTAGCCACTTTGACACCAGGTGGATCAGGTCATGCATCTGGGACCGTGGTGGGAGGCTTTCCAAGAAAGTCCAGGCGTGCACCCGCCCTGCACGCACCTGCATGGTTACCCCCAACCGAGCCAGGATCTCGGCCTTTAGCTTGGCATAGTCTCGGGAGTCCAACCCACTCAGGTCAAAATAGGCCTTTTGGGGTTCACCGGTTAGGTAAGGCGCCACAACATCCGCCCACTGGTCCACCGGCAGCATTTCACGCTCTGCAATTCTTTCAAAGACAGCAATATACGCCTCTACGTCGTCGGTAGGTGTCATCTTTTGCAGCGTGGCTTGCACTGTGGCCCTCACAGATGGTTGCACACTTTGTGTTCTTTCCGTAGTTAAAGCTTGGGGTACGGTCACGGCTCCTGCCAATTTTTCTATCAACAGTCTATTCATCTCAACTTGCTGTTGTAGCATCGTCTGCTGCTGTTGTAGCATGGCTTGGGAGGCCTCGTACTGTTGCCGACTGATCTCCTGCTGTTGTCGAGTGGCTTCTTGTTGTTGGCGATTAGTGTCTTGTTGCTGCAGACTGGCTTGGATCATCTGTTTGACCAGGTCCTCCATTGCCACCGCCTTTTTAGAGAATTCACCTGCCGCCTTCACCCAAGACATAGAGCGGCAAACAACAAATCAGTCCTTTTAGTGTGTGTGTCTCTTTAAGACTGCGTTTTGTTCACTCTGCCCGCATCCTCCACCATATGTGGGGAAGTTAGCTCGGTAGGGTGCGGGTTTGCGGTGTGAACAGCAGTCAGAGTCCCAGACACAGATAAAGTCCAAATGCAGGCTTGGCCTGCGTTTATTCACAAGCTCAAAATAAATGATAATACAGCCTTTGCTTCAGGCACAAACAAAATAAACCCTGCTTGTCCAGCACTACCTAAACATAAGACAGTTTCCCTCACTATACGTGCGTCTAGCTACAGCCACACGAACACAACATGTTATGCAGTTCAGTCCACAAGTTTTTACCTTTGATAGCGTCCAAAGTATCTCCTGAGGCCAGCAGCCTTCAGCATTCCTAGCTGCACCCAGCCTCTTTCTGTCTGCACAACTTGCAGGCTTTATGGACCTGCTAATGGTCCAGCCTCAGCACCTGTGGTGCCTGACTCCAAACCCTAAGACCTGGAGTGGAGGAAGTGGGATGGATGACCCCACTGCCAAACCTGTCATCCATCCCAAAAAACCAGGCCCAAACACACTTTATCAAAATGTGCTCCAGCAACTACTTTTGCTGGAGACCATATCGCACTTTCCTGGTTTCCCCATGTCTCCTGTTGGGAGACATGAACTTCCCTCAGTCTCTAGTAGGCATAGTAGCTGAACCCAGGAGAAATATACCGGCCATCCAGGATTAACCCCTTCAGTGTCTCACACTATATATAGAGTACTACATATGTAGAGTATGATCATGTATTGCTTGGCTTGGCGGTATTAGTTGGGCTCATTATGCTGCTCTTTTTAAGTTTTGCAAATAAAACTTGTTCCTGGAGCTGCAGGTTCAGGGTCCATGAATGGGCATTTTCAGTAAGGCTGCTTCATCTGTATCCATTTCCTTTTACTGTATAGCGGTATTAGTTTGGATCATTATGATGGTAGCTGGCACAGTGATGCTTTGTTGCTCCTTTTAAGTTCCCCCAAATAAAACTTCTTTGTGGAGCTACAGGGAATTTTCAGCAAAGCTGCTCTCCGTCTATTCATTTCCTATTACTGTATAGCGGTATTACTTCGGCTCATGATTCTGGTAGTTGCTGCTTTTTTTAATTTTTTTCCCAAATCAAATTTGTTTCTTTAGATGCAGATTCAAAGCCCAATTCTCTATGAATGGTAAACCCGTAGCACATGTTAAACAATTCTACATCATTTACCATGCTGACCCCCCTCCCCCCATGACAACACCCACCAGAAACCATTTGCTGTGCAGCATTTGGGCATGCTGTATTTCTTAAGCCCATTGCCAGGTATGATTCTCAGCACAGGAAGTGAGTTAAGTCTAGAAAGTTACCTATGGGAAGCTTTACTGTCAGTTATGAGGACTGTGGCCTTTTGTTCTCCGTCGAGGCGGTATACATTGATGTACCTTTTTATTCAACTTTATGGCATATTGCAGCCTGCTGTGCTATAGGTAGCCATCCAATTAAAAATTATATACAGTGTCATATAGTTTTAACATAGGAGGGCATGGGTGATGTACTGTATGACACTGTATGCTTTTCAGTACAGTATTACGGTCTGTCTGTGGCATCAAACAGAAAACCTTTGAACCAGGTACCCCAGACTCAAACTGCATACACAGTTTTAGGACACTGTAAAGTTGCTTAGAATTTAGCGGTATATCATATGGCTGCTTGTCTTCACTTGACTCAATATCATACAAAGGGGCGCCAGCAGAAGTTATCATACAGGGCATCATTCTGGTCCAGGTGGGGGTCAGCATAAAGCCCCCTGTACTTGACAACCATGATTGGACTGTGCACAGGGTATGATCGACACCAATAACCATGGAACAGCAGCTGCATCAACATGAGTCTGCACGAGAGCTGCATACTAAAGTGCGAAAAAAGGCATTTTGGGTCTCCTCGGCCCATTTTTATGCTTGGTGTGTGACTATAGCTTTTGTTTGTATTTTTGTATCTTTTTGTAAACAAGAATGTGAAATCTTATAGAAATAAACCCTACCATTGCTATGTCACCTCCTCGAGAACGGAACCGCAGCTGCTGACACTAATGACTCCATCATCCGACCTGATTAATTGTCAGATGCTGATTCCACCCATAGATCAGCCAGGAATGAGGGAGCGGAATCGAAATTTACATTCAAATCAGCTGAACGGGACCTGACGATAAAGTTCATGAATAATTGAAGTCTAATAAAATATCAGCGTATTCTAACCCAAACCGGCTGAGAAAGCACATTCCCTGTTTGAGTCTTGTCCAACCTTATAAATGAGAATGATTTTTTTTTTTTTTGAGAAATATATGAGCCGCGTTTACTGCCAATAACCTTTAGATCGGGTCACCTTCTGAAATCATCGAGAATGAGGTAAAAGATAAATGAAATGGGCTAATGGAATCATCAGAGCTCGGCCTAATGTATATTTACTGTTCTCTGATCTATAAATTAATTTGTGCAGCTCTTTTATTTTATTTCAAACACTGTTCCCCATTGATTTTTATTTGAGGGCTGTAACTCATACTTAAAAGAGGAGTTCGCTCTCGGAATTTTTATTATTTTTTCCTGGAAATCTCTTTCCCTTTCACATGAAATAAGAAATGACGCATGTTTGTTGGTTTTTTTCATTTCTTTTTTGCATTTTTTATTTTATTTTTGTATTAAAGTAAATGAATGAGTTAATGAATTTAAATAAATAAATACAAAAAATTAAAAATGTAAATGGATTATGTATGAATAGGATGACCTCTCAGTTCCACAAAATTAGAGGTGTGAAGTAAGTCCTGGAATATTGGGGGAATAGGGGTCTCCATGTCTCTATCTGCACTCCATAGAGCTTCTCAGTCAGGGTTCATGCACACGTTGTTGCCCGAGCGTTCCCGTATTTTGGCCCGCAAATAGTGGGTCCGTAATTTGCAGGCACTGGCTGAGGACGTGAACCCATTTACTGGAATGGGTCCGCAATCCGGAAGGTGCGGTGTGGAACGTAGGCACTCAACCCCACAGAAGCACTTAGGAGTGCATCCCTGAGGTTTCTGTCCGTGCCTCCGCACCGCAATAAAACTATTTTTTTGCGGTGCGGGCGGATCATGGACCCATTCAAGTTGAATGGGTCTGGATCCATCTGCAGAATCCGCACGGATATTAATCGATCAACATCCATGTGCATGAGCCCTAACAAAGCTTGAAATCTGGGAAGCAGGGACGTAACTACTATAGCAGCAGACCATGTGACTGCTATGGGGCCCAGGACAAGAGGGGGCCCAGTCTCTTCTACTGGAGGTGAAAACTTCATCAGGACCATACCCTCTAAAGGAACAACTTTTAGCAAATGAGGCAGTGGAGAAATGGCCCAAATCATTGAAAGGGGTTTAGGTGGAAACCCTTCTGTCCTGTGTGGGGGGCCCGGTCTGATCCTGGCTATGGGGCCCTTACTTCTCTATGTACACCACTGCACCTCATCTACTTGCTCACAGAGAGGTTGTCCACTCCTGTCTTGATTGAAGAAAAGCCACCAAAGGACCTGTGGCAAGAGTTATGACCTCACCACGTCATCCTGCTGGAAGTGAGCAGTGGTGTTCAGCGTAGGTCCTTCTGTAGGTCTTTTTTACTCAAGGAAGGAGCAGACTGGCTCTGAGCGAGCAAGTGGATGAGGTGAGTGATTTTTTTTTAAACCCAAAAGGCCATATTGCACTAGTGTATTACCGTTTTTAACGGCTGGTGCACTTCTGTCTAAGTGGTTGTTAAAAATGGTCCCACTGATTGATAGGCTGAATGAGGTTTTAACATAATGATTCATGACAAACTGAATTTCTTCTCAAACATTGGTGAATTTTTCAAAACTTTGCTCATTTCTACATACAGTGAGAAAAAAAGTATTTAGTCAGCCACCAATTGAACAAGTTCCCCCACTTATAAAGATGAGGTCGGCCTGTAATTGACATCATAGGTAGACCTCAACTATGAGAGACAACATGAGAAATCCAGAAAATCACATTGTCTGATTTTTAAAGAATTTATTTGCAATTTATGGTGGAAAATAAGTTTTTGGTCACCTACAAACAAGAAGATTTCTGTCTCTCACAGACCTGTTACTTCGTCTGTAAGAGGCTCCTCTGTCCTCCACTCATTCACATGTAGTAATGGCTCCTGTTTGTTATCAGTATAAAAGACACCTGTCCACAACCTCAAACAGTCACACTCCAAACTCCACTATGGTGAAGACCAAAGAGCTGTGGAAGGACACCAGAAACAAAGACCTGCACCAGGCTGGGAAGACTGAATCTGTAATAGGCAAGCAGCTTGGTGTGAAGAAATCAACTGTGGAAGACATACAAGTGACATACCACTGATAATCTCCCTCCATCAGGGGCTCCACGCAAGATCTCACCCCATGGGACCTAGTGAATGACCTGCAGAAAGCTGGGACCAACGTAACAAAGGCTACCGTCAGTAACACACTACACCGCCAGGGACTCAGATCCTGCAGTGCCAGACCTGTCCCCCTGCATAAGCCAGTACATATCCGTGCCTGTCTGAAGTTTGCTAGAGAGCATTTGGATGTTCCAGAAGAATATTGGGAGAATGTCATATGGTCAGATGAAACCAAAGTAGAACTGTTTGGTAGAAACACAACTCGTCGTGTTTGGAGGAGAGTGAATGCTGAGTTGTATCCAAAGAACACCACACCTACTGTGAAGCATGGGGGGGCAACATCATGCTTTGGGGCTGTTCCTCTGCAAAGTGACCAGGACGACTGATCTGTGTACATGAAAGAATGAATGGGGCCATGTATCGTGAGATTTAGAATGCAAACCTCCTTCCATCAGCAAGGGCATTGAAGATGAAACGTGGCTGGGTCTTTCAGCATGACAATGATCCCAAGCACACCGCCAGGGCAACGAAGGAGTGGCTTCATAAGAAGCATTTCAAGGTCCTGGAGTGGCCTAGCCAGTCTGCAGATCTCAACCCCATAGAAAACCTTTGGAGGGAGTTGAAAGTCCATGTTGCCGAGCGACAGCCCCAAAACATCACTGCTCTAGAGGAGATCTGCATGGAGGAATGGGCCAACATACCACAACAGTGTGTGCCAACCTTGTGAAGACGGAAAACGTCTGACCTCTGTCATTGCCAACAAAGGAGATAGAACAAAGTATTGAGAGGAACTTTTCTTATTGACCAAATACTTATTTTCCACCATAATTTGCAAATAAATTCTTTAAAAACCAGACAATGTTATTTTCTGGATTTCTCATGTTGTCTCTCATAGTTGAGGTCTACCTATGATGTCAGTTACAGGCCGACCTCATCTTTATAAGTGGGAGAACTTGTACAATTGGTGGCTGACTAAATACTTTTTTTCCCCACTGTATGTTGTATGCTAAAAATGACGGTAGTCTATGTCCTCAGCCCAACAGTCATGGATAAATGATTACTACAAAGTTTGAGCACACTGCAGGCTCTAGTGATGGGTGAATTGGTGTGGACAACCCATTCTAAGTTTGTTGGACACACTACATTCATCAAAGTTGGGATCTTACAACTAGGAATCCTCTTGGCTGATCAGTGTCTGTTGAGGAACTGTAATGTCAAAATTTGGAAAGCAAAGCATGACAGGACATTCTGTCTAAAATCAATTACCCTCCATTACTTTTATTGACCTCAGGACTGAGAGCTTTTGGATTTAGTTAATTGAATGGAGACTCCTGGTTACTCCTGCTTAAAGGGTGGACCCCAAGGGACGTCTATGATTACAATAAAAAAATAAACATTAAGTGATTGAGAATGAATAACTTTCATTTCCTTGTAAGCAAATCTGCCTGTTTTGTTATTGACCAATGTCTTCGAAACACTCCACATAATAAGTCAGCTATATAGTGGAGATGGGCAAATTTTGTTATGTGTCCAATAAGTCACATTTTTAAGAAAAATTTGATTTGCAGCCAGATAGTTTCAACACGAATCAATTGTGCTCTAATTGCCCTGAAAATTGATATATGACACTGAGGTCTCCTAGAACATTTTATCGTTTAGTTTTTAATTTTTTTTTTACAATTCTTCATTCTGTCCCTTCCATTTAAGCTCTTGAATGCAATGACAGCAATAGCAAATTATGTCTGAGTGAAACATACATAGCTATAGGTAAACGCATGGTTGATGATGTTAATGAACAGAGTGTTTAAAAACACACCACACCATCACATGTATTTACCCTTTTTCATATTAGGAAGCTTACAAAAATTGTAGATAGAAGATGGTTTTTAAATATACATGGTGTTATTGGAAAAAGACAGTGACTTGTTGGGACCAAGCATCCAAAAAATGATGCCTCAATGGTGGCAGATCCCTGCCTTGTTTATACACATGTGTTGATGTCAGAAGAAAGAGTAGCTTGTTCTGCACAATCACCCCAGAATGATGCTTTAATGAAGCCAATTTTATCTCCCTCAATTCTCTCCCTATTGTGTCCCTATAGTGTCCCCAGTAACTGCCACAATACATCCTATCACATCTGCAGCTAAGAACCAAATGGTGTCGGGCTTGTTCTAAGTAGGACCTCAGCCTCTAAGCCAATTAGGGACCCCCCCCTACACCCCAGGTTCATGTGATCCTCCATCATTCTCCTTCCCATCATTTTTCCTACCAATTACCACAGTAAAATGGACCTGGGTGCCATTTTTGCACAATTCATTCAAAACGAATCCCTAAAATTTGAGATTACTTTTCTAGACAAATGTTGAAATTGTGAAATCTGTAACAAATCCAATTAGTTTAGAATGGATTCCTTCATCTCTACTGTACAGTAATACAGAATATGGAGCTTTTTCTTTTTTTTTTTATCTTTAATGATTATTGAAGTGTTACAATATGTCCAGCCTGGGAAAAACAAAAAATTATAAACATTTAATGATTTCTCAAAACATTAACAAATAATCTTAAAAAGTAATGGCAGGAAAAAAAAACCAATCCCTTCAGTGCCGAGTGCGATATTGAGAGCATGGAAGCGGTGGTTGAGGGACGTGGGCTGCATGTGTTGTGGGAGAGCTGCGGTAGGGTGCGAGCAAGTGGCGATCAGTTATCTCGATGGCATAATGACAGTGTAATAATTGCATTGGCATAATAGCAGAATAGAAATGATTCAGGAGGACCATTTCCTATCACAACTGCCAGAGCACAAAGCAGTCAGATGTTTTCTGTGACATGCAATTCCATTGAAAGGAAGTCAGAAAGAGGACAAGTTCTCTGCCCCATTAGAGGAAAACTAAAAAAAAGAGTATGCCCCACCTGGGCTTCTGGGACCCAACAGAGGACATGGTTCTGAGGAGTCTTCTTCTGATGGATCTTTGTGGCCCTTTATTATTTTCAGAGCTTGCCCCACAGGATCTATTGGTACCATCCCTTCCTCGAGACTAGCATGTACAGTATGTTGACCTTCAACAACAGGAATGTTACCAGCAACAGGGATCTCTGGAGCTTCACGTAATTGTGTGGTCTGCACAGTGGTCTTGTAACGGGGAGCCGGCAGCATGATCCCTCCCTGCAGCTCCCGCTGGTAAGGGGGAGCGAGGACCCGGCGTTTGACGTGGCCGGCGGCCTCGTCTCCATAGTGACAAGGGGGCGGGGAGGACCTGGCGGAGCACGCCTCTTCAGCGTGGCCAGCGTACCCCATCCTCTAGACAACGAGCAGGGGAGGAAATGAGCGCCGATGTTAATGAGTCGGTGCTCAGAAGTGTGGTTATGCCAGGGGTGGGTCATGTGACACTGGCCACATCATGTGACCCATCAACCGGGCCTATTTAAACAGGCAACCTGCTGGCCACAGGTTGCCTGTGATTGGTCTTTTTACCTCACTAGCGTTTTCCCTGCATGTTTGACTTTTGTTTATTGACCTTGGCTTGTATTTGATATTGACCTTGTGAAACCCCCTTGTATTGACATGACCTCTTGGCTCCTGACCTCGGCTTGTACTTGACTTTGATCCTGTGATACCCCCTTGTACTGACACGACCTCCTCGCTCTTGACCTTGGCTTCATCTGGTTCCAGTTGTGCCTACTCTTGGATTTATTTGACTTCTCACTTTCCAACCAGGCCTGGTATTGATTCTGTATTTGTGTTGTCTGTCTTAGTCTGTCATTTTCCCTCTTTGTCACTCCTCCCTGTAAGGCCCTGCACTTACGTAAGCTAGGGACCAACGTCCAGTTGCGCATCATCAGTTATGATGGACTGTGCAAGTAGGTAGGGATAGTGGTGTGGGTGGAGTTCAGGGCTGCACTATTCCCTACCTGGTTCGTGACAGGCGTGTACTGGGAGTACAAGTGAAATTTCATCATTACATTGGATCCATCTTGTGCTCCTTTTCCCTGTCCTTTGGTCTTAGGTAACTACGAATTATCTGTTTGTTGGTTTTTTAGATCACTTAGGTAAAATATGATATGCTGATTTTTACACACAAAACACAACTCTACATTGGGAAATTCGGGTAATTGTAAAAATCATGGAATGACGTTCGTCATCTAGGCAGAAGTGGATGTAGTACACAGTCTTCCAACAAATGGACCTCTCTCTTCCCTGTAGCCGAGTGATTACCCTCAGGGGTTGACCTTAGACCTGTTACAAGTTCAGGGAAGGTCTTGTTTGTGTAACAATCTGGATCCTGTAATAACCACAGAAAGAACCAACCAGATGGCAGAATCTCACCTACAGCACTCTACTTTCTCATGATTTTTTAGGTTCTTGACTGGCTCAAGGTGCCCATAGCTGGTCCAGAGATTGATTGAACAGTTGGAGGAAACGTTGGTATGGCCAACTACAAAAAGTTACAGGAAGGGTAGTGGGAAGATGGGAAAAAGTTCCAAATGGGGTGGAATTAGGAAAAAAAATGCAATTCCGCACAGTTTCATAGTCGTTGTTTTTACGTTTCCTATGTGGTAAAACTGACACGCTTCCCAGTCAGTATTATTATGGCCGTACCACATTTATATCGTTTTTCTTGTGTATTATTACTTTAAAAAATAAAAACTTTGAATCTTTGATTCTTTGCATTGCCACATTCTGACCCACATCTACAGCGCAGCGTAGGGATAATTTTTTATGGGACAATCTGTACTTTTTTGGTAACACATTGGAATGTATATAATTTTTTAAAATAACTTTTTATTTATTTTTTTTGTTGGGGGGGAAGAGAAGCAACTCATCATTTTGATATTTTTCTTCCTGTTACAGCATTAACCACACAGGATAAATATGTTTACATTTTAATAGTACAGGTATATTGGGATGAGAAGGTGCAAATGATCTTTATTTTTTATTTTTCAACTAGGGAAATGGGGTGATTTGATTTTTTATTTCTTATATATATATATATATATATATATATATATATATATATATATATATATAACTTTTTGACTTTTT
Source organism: Rhinella marina (assembly GCA_900303285.1). NCBI lineage: Eukaryota > Metazoa > Chordata > Amphibia > Anura > Bufonidae > Rhinella > Rhinella marina. The sequence goes on from ONZH01028032.1 coordinate 16,483, forward strand.
TCACTCTAGGGGATCCTTTCTACCCTGGATATTTTTGATTTTTGCATTTTCGTCTTTCACTTCCTGCCTTCCCAGAGCCATAACTTTTTTATTTTTCCCTTCACATAGCTGTTTGAGGGCTTGTTTATTGTGGGACAAGTTTACTTTCCAATGCCACCATTTAATATTGCATATGATGTAGTGGGAAGCGGGAAGAACATTCCATGTGGGGTGGAATTGGAACTAAAAAAGCTATTCTGTTGCAATAAAACTCGTTAATTCAAAACAAGCAGAGACTGAGCAGTTACTTTCACTTTGCAGGTCAGTATGAATCCGGCGATACCTTATACATGCGGTTTTTCTTGCACAAAATAATAAAAACCTTGAAAAAAATCAGTTTTATTTTTTCCTCACCATATTCTGACCCCTATAACTTTTGTGTACTTACGTGTATGGAGCTGTTTGAGGGCTCATTTTTTGCAGGGCGCTTTGTCCATTTTATTGATACAATTTTGGGGTTTGTATGGCTTTTTGATCATGTTTTATTAAATTTTTTGTGGGAAATGAATCGACCAAAAACGGCAAATTGGCCATTTTGATGTTTTGTTTTTTTTCACGTGGCAATACCCATAATGGGGGGTGATTTGAATTTTTATATATTTTTAAAAACTTGATTTATTTATTTTATTTACAGTTTTTTATAGTTCCCATAACAAGCAATCATTAGACTGCTATTCTCATAGACTCTAGTGCATTAGTAGTGGAGCTCCATAGGAAACACTGTGCAGCAGCCTCCTAACAATGGCTACTGAATACCTGTTTCGGCTCTTCCAATCGCTGCATGGGAATGCATACCTGGAAGCACGTGCAGCCAGGTTTTCGCACGCTTGGATGCCGTGGTCAGGACTATGGAGTGCTTCCATGGCATTTCTGTCCGTGTCTCTGCACCGCGAAAAAAAAGAACATGCTCCATACACTATTTTCGCGGTGTGGGCGGACCCATGCAAGGTGAATGGTCTGCATCCGTCAGTGCAGGCCACACGGGCGGTGCCTGTGCATTGGGGACCACTCCCAGGATTTCACCATGACCACGGTATCTAAGGGATTAAAAGTCGGTGATCAGTGTTATCGCTGATTACATACAGTGCCTCCGGGTGTCTGACGTGTAAAACATCTGTCACCCAGTATTTACTGCGCCCGCTCAGAGTGGGTGCCATGTTTAAGGTGCGGACTTCCACTGTACATGTACAACATAGGTCCCTAAGGGTTGGAAGGTACGTTTTAAAGGAGACGCTCTTTAGTTGTTGGTAGGGATGAGCGAATTGAATTTTTTGAAGTTCGGGTTGAATTGCGTTATGGTTTCTGTTAACACTTAACATGACGGCATGCCTTTAGCAGCATAATACAAGTCTATGGGCTGCAAAACGGATCCGTCTGCTTTCCTTTATGCAGGAGAGGAGAGGACTCTTGCATAATGGAAACCGTCATGGAATAGCATTATGTTTTGTGGTATCCACAGAATCCATAGCACAATCCCTAGTTGTTAGCTAGCATCTATATAAACCCAGGGCACGCGGTGGCGGTGTTCTGTACTTCGGTTTCGTCATTATTCTGACGTTCCAGGCTCTGGTATTCAGGCTTTGTATTCATGTATTATTTTGTGCTCTCTCCTTCGCACCGTGCCGGGAACATCAGACATTGAAGGTTACGGGGGTGAGCGCGCTCAGCTTCTGCAGCAAGCTTTGTGTTTCTTCCGTTCTTGGTAACATACAGGTACAACAGAAATATAAGGATGGTTTGGGCTGAAACAAACGTGACCCAGACGAGGTTGTGCAAATGACAGGCATATTTCAAGAGACATCTGCCCTTGTTAACGGCTATTGCTCCGGTCTGCAGACCTCTGCACCCGGAGAATCAAAGAATGCAGAAGATTGCAGGAATCCAATGGCAGAGCCGCCATCCAGCTGTCAGCAGGGATACGCCGTCCGAGGCCGCTCCAACTTCTTTTTCATTCACCTTCATTTTTTTACATTCTTAGATTACTGGAGACTGTCTGCATGTATTCATATCTCAATGTCAACTCTTATGTCTTACCCTTCCTTCTTGGAATTAGAGGCCTGTATACAAAGAATACCGAAAAATACAGAAAAGCTACAGTTCTCTCTCCTTCTAGGCTCACATTTTCAGGGGCTGCAACTTGTAAGGGAAAGATAATATAATGTATGTCGTCAATAACGTGACAATATCTTCAGATGGAGCAATTTCTGACACGTCTGTTTTAGAAACTTCTAGAATTCTCCATGTAATGCCTCACTATTTTGCACCCACTAATAATAATGCCCCATAGTGACCCCAGTACTGCCCCTATAATGCCCTGCATTAGAAAATGCCCCTATAATGCCCTTATAGTGCCACCAGTAATACTTATGCCCCAGTAATGCCCCATAGTGACCCCAGTACTGCCCCTATAGTGCCCTGCATTAGAAAATGCCCCTATAATGCCCTTATAGTGCCACCAGTAATACTTATGCCCCAGTAATGCCCCATAGTGACCCCAGTACTGCCCCTATAATGCCATGCATTAGAAAATGCCCCTATAATGCCCTTATAGTGCCACCAGTAATACTTATGCCCCAGTAATGCCCCATAGTGACCCCAGTACTGCCCCTATAATGCCATGCATTAGAAAATGCCCCTATAATGCCCTTATAGTGCCACCAGTAATACTTATGCCCCAGTAATGCCCCCATAGTGACCCCAGTACTGCCCCTATAGTGCCCTGCATTACAAAATGCCCCTATAATGCTCCTATAGTGCCACCAGTAATACTTATGCCCCAGTAATGCCCCATAGTGACCCCAGTACTGCCCCTATAGTGCCCTGCATTACAAAATGCCCCTATAATGCTCCTATAGTGCCACCAGTAATACTTATGCCCCAGTAATGCCCCATAGTGACCCCAGTACTGCCCCTATAGTGCCATGCATTAGAAAATGCCCCTATAATGCCCTTATAGTGCCACCAGTAATACTTATGCCCCAGTAATGCCCCCATAGTGACCCCAGTACTGCCCCTATAGTGCCATGCATTACAAAATGCCCCTATAATGCTCCTATAATGCCACCAGTAATACTTATGCCCCAGTAATGCCCCATAGTGACCCCAGTACTGCCCCTATAGTGCCATGCATTACAAAATGCCCCTATAATGCTCCTATAATGCCACCAGTAATACTTATGCCCCAGTAATGCCTCCTATTGTTCCCTCTGTGTTAAAAAAAAAACAAAAAAAACATAGTGCCCAGAAATGCCCCCTTATTTTCCTCCAGTATTAAAAATGCTGCAGTGCAGGAGGTTTCAAGGATGTCTTCGTGCCACCTAATACCGGATGCGGGCCTAGAAGACTGTGACCTATGAGAATGGGGGGGTCTAGGAGCCATCAGTTCTTATGCTCCGCTGCAGTATTCAACTGCAAAATACAGGACTCCCTAACAAACTCACTGATGGGTGACAGGAACCAAATGCTGATGATCCAGCATTGTTTTGGATGGCAGATGTATGGCCACAGAACGACCCTATCCGAATTCCACCCAGAAATTCATCCAGAATAGTAGAACAGAACAGCCTCAGACACAGCAACACACTAAACTCCCAGAATATACAGAAAACATATTAGACTATAATTATATCAATATAACAGAATCTGGAAGGAAATGCGCAGAACAAACAGTTTATCCAGCCCAGAGTGAAGTGAGCCTTGGATAAGAATAGACTCACAATCAGCACTCCACCCTTATCAACCAGACATTAGAAGACAACTAAACCAAGCTTTAGATGCAATACCAACTGCCCAAACAAATGTAGTAACTAGGTGAACCTGAAGCAGCAGCACACCCCTGCAGCTGGTAACACAGGGCAACTTATACAATGTCCAGGAAATTTGCTAACTCTTCTGGGAGCCTGTTATGACCAGCAGCCCTTCGTGACCAACTCCCTCTGAGGACAATGTCTGAGCACACCCCTTGTTCCTCACACGATACCTCGGATGGTGAGGAGAGACTTTCCCGAGGGGAGTACCAAGTGCTATCTCAGAGGAGAATTGGAACACGAGGGAATCGGGACCAGAGTGTGAACCCACTGATGACACAATACACCCAGTAAATGCTGGGAGTTCAGAGGATGATCAGGCGGAAGCGTAGTCAAGGTACGAAGGCAGAAGTCAGGGCAGGCGGATATCAGAAAAGTGCGTAAAACGTAATCCAAAGACCTGTACACAGAATGACAAGAACAGAATACCTTAGCTCAAACCGGAAATTAGACTAGTTAGGAACCTAACTTGCTCAGGCGCCTTCCTGTAGAAGGAGGCACCACTAAATACCTCCTGTAGGCCAGCCATAGGCTGGTGAAGATAGGAGGCGTGTGCATGCTGCCTCACGAAACGAAGAGAGACACATCCTAAATACACACAAGGAACTCAGAGCCAGGAGGGAGATGCTGATGGCAGGAGTGAAGTTCTCTGCGCCTGTACACAAACATAGAGAAGGGTTCTTTACTGTAAGAGCAGTGAGACTATGGACTCTTTACTGTAAGAGCAGTGAGACTATGAACTCTTTACTGTAAGAGCAGTGAGACTATGGACTCTTTACTGTAAGAGCAGTGAGACTATGGACTCTATACTGTAAGAGCAGTGAGACTATGGACTCTTTACTGTAAGAGCAGTGATACTATGGACTCTATACTGTAAGAGCAGTGAGACTATGGACTCTTTACTGTAAGAGCAGTGAGACTATGGACTCTTTACTGTAAGAGCAGTGAGACTATGGACTCTTTACTGTAAGAGCAGAGATGATTGACTATGGACTCTATACTGTAAGAGCAGTGAGACTATGGACTTCTTTACTGTAAGAGCAGTGAGACTATGGACTCTTTACTGTAAGAGCAGTGAGACTATGGACTCTATACTGTAAAGCAGTGAGACTATGGACTTATGTAAGAGAGCAGTGAGACTATGGACTCTTTACTGTAAGAGCAGTGAGACTATGGACTCTATACTGTAGGAGCAGTGAGACTATGGACTCTTACTGTAAGAGCAGTGAGACTATGGACTCTATACTGTAAGAGCAGTGAGACTATGGACTCTTTACTGTAAGAGCAGTGAGACTATGGGACTCATACTGTAAGAGCAGTGAGACTATGGACTCTTTACTGTAAGAGCAGTGAGACTATGGACTCTTACTGTAAGAGCAGTGAGACTATGGACTCTTTACTGTAAGAGCAGTGATACTATAGTAAGAGCAGTAGACTAATCTACTGTACAGTGAGACTATGGACTCTTTACTGTAAGAGCAGTGAGACTATGGACTCTTACTGTAAGAGCAGTGAGACTATGGATCTCTTACTGTAAGAGCAGTGAGACTATGGACTCTTTACTGTAAGAGCAGTGAGGCTATGGGACTCTATACTGTAAAGCAGTGAGACTATGGACTCATTACTGTAAGAGCAGTGAGACTATGGACTCTATACTGTAGGAGCAGTGAGACTATGGACTCTATACTGTAAGAGCAGTGAGACTATGGACTCATTACTGTAAGAGCAGTGAGGCTATGGACTCTATACTGTAGGAGCAGTGAGACTATGGACTCTATACTGTAAGAGCAGTGAGACTATGGACTCTATACTGTAAAAGCAGTGAGACTATGGACTCATTACTGTAAGAGCAGTGAGACTATGGACTCTTTACTGTAAGAGAGCAGTGAGGCTATGGACTCTATACTGTAGGAAGCAGTGAGACTATGGACTCTTATACTGTAAGAGCAGTGAGACTATGGACTCTATACTGTAAAAGCAGTGAGACTATGGACTCATTACTGTAAGAGCAGTGAGACTATGGACTCTTTACTGTAAGAGCAGTGAGGCTATGAGACTCTATACTGTAAAAGCAGTGAGACTATGGACTCTTTACTGTAAGAGCAGTGAGACTATGTACTCTTTACTGTAAGAGCAGTAAGACTATGTACTCTTTACTGTAAGAGCAGTGAGACTATGGACTTTTACTGTAAGAGCAGTGAGACTATGGACTCTTTACTGTAAGAGCAGTGAGACTATGGACTGTTTACTGTAAGAGCAGTGAGACTATGGACTCTTTACTGTAAGAGCAGTCAGGCTATGGACTCTTTATTGTAAGAGCAGTGAGACTATGGACTCTTTACAGTAAGAGCAGTGAGACTATGGACTGTTTACTGTAAGAGCAATGAGACTATGGATTCTTTACTGTAAGAGGAGTGAGACTATGGACTCTTTACTGTAAGAGCGGTGAGACTATGGATTCTTTACTGTAAGAGCAGTGAGATTATGGACTCTTTACTGTAAGAGCAGTGAGACTATGGACTCTTTACTATAAGAGCAGTGAGACTATGGACTCTATACTGTAAGAGCAGTGAGACTATGGATTCTTTACGGTAAGAGCAGTGAGACTATGGACTCTTACTGTAGGAGCAGTGAGACTATGGACTCTTTACTGTAAGAGCAGTGAGACTATGGACTATTTACAGTAAGTGCAGTGAGACTATGGACTCTATACTGTAAGAGCAGTGATACTATGGATTCTTTACTGTAAGAGCAGTGAGACTATGGATTCTTTACCGTAAGAGCAGTGAGACTATGGATTCTTTATGGTAAGAGCAGTGAGACTATGGACTCTTTACTGTAAGAGCAGTGAACTATGGACTCTTTACTGTAAGAGCATTGAGACTATGGACTATTTACTGTAAGAGCAGTGAGACTATGGACTCTTTACTGTAAGAGCAGTGACACTATGGACTCTTTACTATAAGGGCAGTGAGACTATGGACTCTTTACTGTAAGAGCAGTGAGACTATGGACTCTTTACTGTAAGAGCAGTGAGACTATGGACTCTTACTGTAAGAGCAGTGAGACTATGGACTCTTTACTGTAAGAGCAGTGAACTATGGACTCTTTACTATAAGGGCAGTGAGACTATGGACTCTTTACTGTAAGAGCAGTGAGACTATGGACTCTTTACTGTAAGAGCAGTGAGACTATGGACTCTTTATGGTAAGAGCAGTGAGACTATGGATTCTTTACTGTAAGAGCAGTGAGACTATGGGCTCTTTACGGTAAGAGCAGTGAGACTATGGAACTCTCTCCCTGAGGAGGTGGTGATGGTAAATTCACTATAAGAGATCAGGAGGGACCTGGATGTATTTCTGGAGGTAATAATATTACAGATTATAGTTACTAGAGAGGGGTCATTGATCCAGGGAGTTATTCTGATACCTGATTGGAGTCGGGAAGGAATTTTTCCCCCTAAACTGGAGAAAATTGGCTTCTACCTCACAAGGTTTTTTTTTGCCTTCCTCTGGATCAACTTGTAGGAAAACAGGGAGAACTGGATGGACATAGGGCTTTTTTGGCCTTATAAACTATGTTAATATGTTACTATGTTACCACCTCTGGGTTGTAGGTAGGTCCTAAATATCTAATATCTATGACAACCAGATGGTATGGCCTATGATGCTTTACTGATGCCAGAAAAATCTGTTCTCTAGAGTAATAAAAACTGTCTGCCAAGCAATATCTATAGGTTACTACCCCTGTAACCCAAATCAGAGAACCTGGGTGGTAGCTATAAGGGGTGCAGTGGTAGCAGTTGCAACTAGGCTTTGTTGAATAAGAAGGTATAAAGGCCCCACAAAAGAAGACAAAATATTATAACTGGCACATGGTAGCTTGGGGGTTTGCATTCAGGCTCAGGATCTTCATGTTAAAGGGGTTCTCCGGGAATCAAGAAAATGAAAATACTTAAATATTACTTCATTATAAATATATTCCCAAATACCTTTCATTAGTTATAATGGCTTGTTTTGTCTAGGGAACAATCATCAGGAGAAACAAAATGGCGGCTGTCCTATTAGTAGACACAACTCTTGTCCTAATCACACAGGAGAACAAGTTACTTCACATCACTGAGGTAAAGAGCTGCCTCATCCTCCTCTCTGCTCTGCTTGTCAGGGATTATGATCATAAATACAGATAAGATCTTCAGCTGAATCTCATGAGGAGACATGAAGTACAGAGAGGAGGTGGAGATGTGACTAGAGATCAGCAGCTCTTGTATGCAGTCTCCATTACCACAGTCTGTCCTGTCCTTCCTCTCTGTACTTCATGTCTCCTCATGATCTCCATTCCCACAAAGATTCAGCTAAATATCACATTAAACTGTATTCAGGATCATAATCCCTGACAGTCAGAGCAGAGAGGAGGATGAGGCAGCTCTTTACCTCAGTGTTGTGAAGTAACTTGTCCTCCTGTGTGATTAGGACAGGTTCTGTGTGAACTAATAGGATGGCGGCCATTTTGTTTCTCCTTGTCATTATAACTAATGAAAGGTATTCGGGAATATATTTATAATAAAGTAATATTTGTGTATTTTCATTTTCTTAATTCCCGGAGAACCCTTTTAAGCCTCTGGAGAAACCAATCTGTAGACAATTCTGTTTTGGAGTTGTTGCTCCTCATCGGTCAGGTTCTGGTTTGGCATCATTACCAGAATTACTAGAATTTCTTAAAATTTGACTTGGGTCTAGTTTGGCCAAATTGGCTTTCCGATTAGTTTCAGGTCTGAATAAGACTGGAAAAGTCTCTGTTTATTTTTTTGATTCTCCTGATTTGAATCATATAAAATTCAGGTTTGATAGAATCAGAGCGTTTTTAAAAATTCAGGTTGCATTTCCAAAGTTTAGAATCCATTCACTCATCACTAGTCATTACCCTGGTGGTTGCTCTGCTCGTATACCTAGTTTGCATAAATAGTCCATCTGATCCGGTATCCACCTCATCTCACATGTATTGTTGTGAGAGTTCGTACACAGAATACGCAGGAGGAACACTTTGGCCTGACTGTCGGCGGTGTGACTATACATATTCATTTCCCTGCTCGGTCTTTCTTCAGTTATCTCCACATTAAATCTCTGTTTTCAACATAACTTTTTCTAAATCCCCTTCATGTTGAAAAGCGCGTTAAAGTATAAAAAGGATCATTTCCCTTTGAACAATCATTTATGAAGCAAAGAAAGTCCAAGGAATAAAGATTCAGAGCTTCCAAAACCGAGAATTTAATTGCCATAATTCCTTGCTCTGAAGGTGGCTGCTCATTCCCCGGTGGCCACCAGTTGTTCTACTTTAATTTCTCGTAGAAAGGACAGAACTGTGCCCATTATCCGAACCTGGCAATGCTTCAAAACCAAAAAGTAGACGTGATGCTTTCATAGTCTCCTCAGTAACGACTGAGACAGGGGCGTCGCCAGGTCAAAACATTCGGGGCTTGAGCCCAGATGTTTTGACCAGGGCCCCGAATGTTATGACTGGGACAGTCCCGACTTTCAGGCTGTTTCCCGCTGTCCCGGACAGTCTGCTGAATGTCCAGTTATGTAGTGTGCCCTGTACTGCCCTTTGCCACGCCCCCTGTGCCTTGGAGCCTGCGTGAGCACGTTACACTCAGTAAGTAAAGGGATGTGTTATTTTCTATACTCTGCTCTTCTCCACAGCAGCAGGGTTGTATGGGGCAGGGGTCGGCAATGAGTGAGTCTGGAGAACGTCAGTAATGGTGGAAGAGCAGACAGGACGGCTCAGCTCAGTGACCTGTGTGCGGTGGTGCAGGAGCAGAGGCATGAAAGAGCAGCAGTCACGAAACATGCAGAGGTCGGAGGAAAAGGTCAGAATAGTGATAGTGTTCCAGCTCACAACACACCAGTAAAATCCCCAGTCATTTGTTAATGGGTTATATCATTATTTGTATTGACTTCACTAGAAAGGTGTGTGTATGGGATAGTGCCATCCCAGGACCACAGGACAGCCACCAAAATCTGGAACTATCCCACTGGATCAGGGACGATTGGGAGCTGTGTACCGCTATCATCATACACATACTTTTCTAGTGAAGTCAATACAAATAAACAAACACAGGGACAGCTGAGTGCAATGGTTAAGCAGGACACCATTTCCCACCTCACCAATTCAGCTGCCAGCACTCACTGTACCTTCAGAGATGAGGAGAGATGATGATCCTTGGTCCCTGATCACTAGAACTCAGCAGATGTAATGAAGTAACTTTTATAGCGCCTGCCACTGTGGAGCGCATGTGTGCTGTATACACCAGGGGAACAAGACGAGGTGTCATTTATTATTATATTAAAAATGTAGGGGCCAGCACTGTGTGAGAGCACTAAAGGGGCATCACTACTATGTGGGGGAAATAGCGGGACATAACTACTGTGAAGGGGCACTACGATGGCATTATATTGTATGGGGATAGAAAGGGGACTAGGGGGGATTGGGGCATATATAGACAGACATTAAGCAGAGTTAATAAACATCTACTGTATAAAGAACGGGTTCTCTAACAATCCTCGCAGATGCAGGAGGGAATATACGAAAACACCGAAGAGGGAAACTCTGCAAACACTATACGGTTAAAAATATCAACTTTAGTAAAAATCACATTTGTTAAAAAAAAAAAAAAAAAACAAACCACCACATAACAAGAAACCTACTGGGTCTGTATCTCAGTATCCCTCCACTGTGGCCTTGTTACTTATGTTACCTGCATTGTATGATGTATCTGTATTGTATGATGTATCTGTATTGTATGATGTACCTGTATTGTATTGTAAATGTATGTATCTGTATTGTATCTGTATGTATCTGTATGTATGATGGATCTGTATGAATCTGTATATGATGGATCTGTATCTGTATTGATATGATGTAATCTGCAATTGTATGATCGTATTGTATTGTATGATGGATCTGTATTGTATTCTATGATGAGTCTGTATTGTATGATCTGTATTGTATGATGTATCGGTATTGTATGATGTATCTGTATTGTATGATGTATCTGCATTGTATGATGTATCTGTATTGTATGATGGATCTGTATTGTATGATGGATCTGTATTGTATGATGTATCTGTATTGTATGATGTATCTGTATTGTATGATGTATCTGTATTGTATGATGTATCTGTATTGTATGATGTATCTGCATTGTATGATGTATCTGTATTGTATGATGTATCTGTATTGTATGATGGATCTGTATTGTATGATGTATCTGCATTGTATGATGTATCTGTATGTTCTGCATTGTATGATGTATCTGTATTGTATGATGTATGCATTGTATGTATGTATCTGTATTGTATGATGGTATCTGTATTGTATGATGATGGATCTGTACTGTATTCTATTGTATTGTATGTATCTGTATGATGTATCTGCATTGTATGATGTTATTGTATGATGTATCTGCATTGTATGTAATCTGTATGATGGTTGTAAATTGTATGTATTGTATTGTATGATGGATCTGTATTCTGTTGTATGTATTGTATGATGTATCTGTATTGTATCTGTATTGTATGATGATCTGATTGTATATGATGCTTGTAAGATCTGTATTGTATGATGTATCTGTATTATATGTATGATGTATGATGTATCTGTATTGTATGATGTATCTGCATTGTCTGATATCTGGTAATGTATGTATCTGTAATTGTATTGTATATGTATGGATCTGTATTGCATTGTATGTAATATCTGTATCTGTATTGTATGATGTATGAGTATATGATGGCTGTATTGTATGATGTATGTATCTGTATTGTATGATGTGTATCTGTATTGTATGATGTATCTGCTGTATTGTATGATGATGTATGATGTATTGTATGATATGGTATGTCTTTATGTATCTGTATTGTATGATTGTATCTGTATTGTATGACTGTATTGTATGATGTATGTGTATGATGTATGATTGTATGATGTATCTGTATTGTATATGCATCTGTATTGTATGATGTATCTGCATTGTATGATGTATCTGTATTGTATGATGGATGTATTGTATCTGTGTATCTGCATGTAATGTATGTATGTATCTGTTATGTGTATTGTATGTATCTTATGTATTGTATGATGTATCTGCATCTGTATTGTATGATGTATTGTAATGATGATCTGTATTGTATGTATCTGTATCTTGTATTGTATGATGTATCTGATGTATCTGTATTGTATTGTATGATATCTGTATTGTATGATGGATCTGTATTGTATGATGTATGTATCTGTATTGTATGATGATATCTGTATTGTATGATGTATCTGTATACTGTATTGTATTGCATTGGATATCTGTATGATGTATCTGTATTGTTATATGATTGTATCTGTATTGTAGTATGATCCTTGTAAGATTGTATATGTATCTGTATTGTATGATATTGATGGTTACTGCATTGTATGATGTATCTGTATTGTAATGATCTGGTATTGTATGATGTATTGTATTGTATGATGATGCTGTATTGTATGATGTATTGTATGATGTATTGTATTGTAATGATATCTGTATGATGTATGTATTGTATGTATGGTATCTTGTATGATGTATGTTGTATGCACTTGTATTGTGATGTAATCTGCAATTGTTATGATGTATCTGTATTGTATGATGTATTGTATTGATGTATGCTGCATTGTATGATGTATCTGTAATGTGAGTATGATGTATCTGTATTGTATGAATGTACCTCTTATGATTCTGTATTGTATTGTATGGTATTGTATTGTATGTATGTATTGCTTGTATGACTGTATTGGTATGATGTATCTGTATTGTATGATGTATTTGTATGATGTATCTGTATTGTATGATGTATCTGTATTGTATGATATCTGATTGTATGTATTGTATGATGTTGTATGTATCTGTATGGATGGATCTGTATTGATGATGTCTGGTATTGTATGATTGTATCTGTATTGTATGATGTATCTGCATTGTATGATGTATCTGCATTGTATGATGTATCTGTATTGTATGATGTATCTGTATTGTATGATGTATCTGTATTGTATGATGTATCTGTATTGTATGATGTATCTGCATTGTATGATGTAATTGTATGATGTATCTGTATTGTAATGATGTATCTGTATTGTATGTATCTGGAGATGTATTGTATGATGTATCTGTATTGTATTGTTATGATGTATTTGTAATGATGTATCTGTATTGTATGA